>ML305539.1:0-75130 GCA_005239505.1 Nicotiana paniculata | reverse complement strand
TATATATATATGAAATATTCTTTGAATTGATTTTCCTGTTGGTTTAGCATGGAGAATTGGACTTTGAGATGAAACCCTTGGGGTTATAAATTGGACCTGAGGCTCTTTAAGCTGGCGACTCGGGCTCTTAAACTTAGGGTAGGTACGACCTCCGTTGTAGCTAGCGACTTGGGCCCTTACGATTTTTTGGCCCTGAGGCGCTTTAGTTAACCGTATCGGGCTTAGTCTCCGAGTCGGGTTTTGACTCGATACGGCCCTCGGGTTTTCAAGTTGGTCCTGAGGCGCTTTGCGTTGGTATGACCTGTAGCTGGCGGCTCGGGCTCTTACGCGTAAGGTCGATATGACTTTTAATGTAGCGGGAGGCTCGAGCTCTTACGCTTTTTTGGCCCTGAGGAGCATTAGTTAACCATATCGGTCTTAGTCTCCGAGTCAGGTTTCGACTCGAGCTCAACGTCCTCAGGTTTTCAAATTGGCCCCGAGGCTCTTTTTGACTGTATGACCTGTAGCTGGCAGCTCTGGCTCTTACGCGTAATGTCGATACGACTTTTAATGTAGCAGGAGACTCGGGCTCTTACGCTTTTTTGGCCCTGAGGTGCATTAGTTAACCGTATCGGGCTTAGTCTCCGAGTCGGGTTTCGACTCGAGCTCAACGGCCCTCAGGTTTTCAAATTGGCCCTGAGGCTCTTTGTGTCGGTATGACCTGTAGGTGGCGGCTCGGGCTCTTACGCATAAGTTCGATACAACTTTTAATGTAGCGGATGACTCGGGCTCTTACGCTTTAGGTTGGAACAACCTTTAATGTAGCTGGCGACTCGGGCTCTTACGCTTTAGGTTGGCACAACCTTTAACCGGTTCTTTTTGAAGTTTTTCGAAGTAAATGAAGGCCTGTGATTTTATGGCAACAGTCGGACGTCTCCGAGTTGCGTTAGTTTGGCCGGAGCCTTATGACGATGGTCATTGTGTTTGGCCATAGCCTTTTAGTCCCCGAATGAGATAGCCATGGCGTCTATATCAAGGGTATGCCTTTTGGGTCTTACAAGTTCGATATATAGCCTTGACTTTGATATGGGGTTTATGCCTATTTTAAGGTCTTAAAAATTTGTACATGCCTTGCTTGAGGTCTTAAAGTTTTGATGTTGCCTCGTGGAGGGCTTAAGAGTTTGAAGTTCCCGACCCTGAGGTCTTATGGCTTCGAATTCGATAACTTAATGAGCGAACTGTCGGGGGCAGCTCTCGATTCGGAATTGATGTTGCCTCGAGGAGGGATTATGGGCTTGAAGTTACCTGCCCTGAGGTCTTACGGCTTCGAATTCGATAATCTGATGAGCCGACTATCGGGGGCAGTCCCCGAGTCGGAATTGATTTTTCCTCGAGGAGGGCTTATGAGCTTTAATTTACCCTGCCCTGAGGTCTTACGGCTTCAAATTTGATAATCTAATGAGCCGAATGTCAGGGGAAGCCCCCGAGTCGAAATTGATGTTGCCTCGAGGAGGGCTTATGAGCTTGAAGTTACCTTCCCTGAGGTCTTACGACTTCGAATTCGATAATCTGATGAGCCGACTATCGGGGCAGTCCCCGAGTCGGAATTGATGTTGCCTCGAAGAGGGCTTATGAGCTTGAAGTTACCTGCCCTGAGGTCTTACGGCTTCGAATTTGATAATCTGATGAGCCGACTGTCGGGGGCAGTCCCCGAATCGGAATTGATGTTTTCTCGAGGAGGGCTTATGAGCTTGAAGTTACCTGCCTTGAGGTCTTACAACTTTGAGTTTTGGCGACTCGGTGGAGTGACTGTCGGGGACAGTTCCTGAGTGCTTGATAAATTTTTGGCGCTGGGGCTGTGTCTTGTAAGAATGGCAAACTTCTTTGAT
Source organism: Nicotiana paniculata (assembly GCA_005239505.1). NCBI lineage: Eukaryota > Viridiplantae > Streptophyta > Magnoliopsida > Solanales > Solanaceae > Nicotiana > Nicotiana paniculata. The sequence goes on along the minus strand of ML305539.1, from coordinate 73,262 downwards.
GTGCGAAATGTTTTGATGATAGAAGGTACTTCTCTTATTACTTGGTACAAGTATACATGTTTTTTCCATCGAGGGTTCGATTATTCTATACGGACGCGGTTCATTCGACCGTTTGGTCCGATACATCATTCTCCTGTCGAGACCCTCTTTAGCATATTTCAGTGATCTCCCAAGGGGATGCCCCTCAGTATTCGAGGTTTATCAGAGAGAAGCCTTGAATACTTGGTGAGTTCTCCTTAGGTAGCATATTTATGTTTCCTCGTTAAGAACCTCACCGGTAAAACCCATTTTGGGATAAAATCCGTTGCGAGGGAAAAAGAGCGCAACACATGCTTTAAAACCTAACGCCTTCAAGCTGGGGGATGTTTTGATTCCTTTTAATCGCATACCTGCGCATTTGGTTAGTGTAAAAGCTTGAAGAAGAGAGGGAGAGGATCGTACCTTTAGCAATAATAGCGCTTGGGAATTGATATATTCCAATGGTTTGGTAGTTGCTCGCCTTCCATGGTGCCGAGCTTGTAGGATCCTTTGCCGATTACTCCGAGGACGCGGTATGGTCCTTTACATCTTGGGCCTAGATTCCCTTCGTTAGGGTTTCGAGTGCTTTGGGTGACTTTCCTTAAGACTACGTTCCCCGTTCTGAAATATCGGAGGTTTGCTCTTCGGTTGTAGTATCTTTCGATTCTTTGTTTTTGGGCGGCCATCCGGACCAGTGAAGCTTCTCTCTTCTCGTCTAATAGTTCGAGGACCGTAGTCATGGCCTCATTGTTTGAGTCTTCGGTGGAATGTCGGAAGCTGGCGCTTGGCTCTCCGATCTCAATTGGTATCAAAGCCTCGGATCCGTACACCAAAGAGAACGACGTCTCTCCTGTGCTCGATTTAGTGGTCGTACGATATGCCCATAATACTTCGGGCAACGTTTCTCTCTATTTTCCCTTCACATATCCTAACTTCTTTTTCAAGTTCCGAATGATGGTCTTGTTTGTGGATTCGGCTTGACCATTTTCACACGGGTGGTAGGGCGTTGATAGTATTTTTTTGATTTTGTGATCCTCGAGAAACTTTGTTATTTTGCCTCCGATGAACTGCTTCCTGTTATCACACGTTATTTCGGAGGGGATCCCAAATCGGCACATGATGTGATCCCATATGAAGTCGATGACTTCTTTTTCTCTTATCTTTTCATAGGCATGTGCTTCCACCCATTTTGAGAAATAGTCAGTCATAAACAGAATAAATCTAGCATTACCTGGTGCCGTTGGTAGGGGGCCGACTATGTCCATTCCCCATTTCATGAGTGGCCATGGTGATAAGACTGAATGTAGCTGTTCATGGGTTGGTGGATAATTGGCGCGAATATCTGACACTTCTCGCATTTTCGGACGAATTCTTTGATGTCCTTTTCCATGCTGTCCCAGTAGTAACCTACTCTGATCACCTTTCGAATTAAAGAATCAGCATCAGAGTAATTTTTATAGGCTCCCTCGTGGATTTCTCGGAGCACGTAATCAATGTCTCCTGGTCCCAAGCATACTGCCAGGGGCCCATCGAAGGTTTTCCTGTATGGAGCTCCACTCTCATCGAGTAAAAATCGGGCTGCTCTGGTCCGAAGGGCCCTTGATTCTTTTGGATCTGTGGGTAGCTTCCCACTTACCAAATAATCGATGTATTTGTTTCTCCAATCCCATGTCAGGCTGGTGGAGCTGATTTCGGCATGGCCTTCTTTGATCACCAATTTAGATATCTGAACAACAGCCTCGGGGAGTACATCATCTTTTTCGACGGATGAACCTAGGTTTATGAGTACATCAGCCTCGCTGTTCTTCTCCCGAGGTATATGGACCAAATTACATTCTTTGAAACGATGCAAAGTGGTTTGAAGTTTGTCTAGGTACCGTTGCATCCTATCCTCTCGAACCTCGAAGCTCCCGTTTGCCTGGTTGACTACCAGAAGGGAATCACACTTGGCTTCGACGGTTTCCACTCCCAAGACTTTGGCTAGTTCGAGACCTACAATCATAGCCTCACACTCGTCTTCGTTGTTAGTCAACTTTGCAGTTTTTTTATATTGTCTAATCACGCCACATGCAGGTGGCTTCAGAACTATGCCGAGCCCGGATCCTCTCACATTTGAGGCACAGTCGGTGAATAAGATTCACACCCCCCGATGATGCGGCCGCTTTTAACAGAAGCTCTTTTTCTACCTCGGGGTACGAGGGCGGGCGTAAAGTCGGCGACGAAGTCCGCTAGAAGTTGGGACTTGATAGTCGTTCGGGGTTCATATTCAATATTGTACCCCCCGAGCTCGATGGCCCATTTGGCCAGTCGGCCCGACAATTCAGGTTTATGCAATATATTCCGAAGAGGATATGTTGTTAGAACACATATCACTACTAGAAATGCAGACTTTTCCCACGGAAGAATCGGTGGGAAATCCGTGTGAAATTTCAGTATTCCCACAGCATTCTCAGGGGAGACGCTCAATGGGAATATGTCTGGTGGGAAAATAATTTCTCAAGACATTCGTGGGTAATTCCCAGGGAGTTTCCCATTGAGGGTTTCACAAGAACTTGGTGGGGTAACATAGTGTATTTTTCCACGAACGTCATGGGAAATGTAAGATAATATAATAATTTAATTTTCTTTAATTTCTCACCGAATCTGTGGGATATATTATAAATAATTTAGATATTTTTTTTATTTTACACATGGAAGCAGTGGGAAATATTCGTAATCTGCAAATAAACATATGAACATTCTCACAAAAATCAGTGGGGAAAATATTTCATGGCCAAATTTATTTTTAGAACTATACCACCTACCAAGCAAAAAGTATAACCAACAATACAAGACTAAATACAATTAAACATTCAAATACCAAATTCAACATGCAATTCAATTCATATACAACACCTAATTCAATCCATTTCATAAACAATATACAATTAAACAGAAAGTAGAACAAAAACTCAAAAAAACCTACATTCAATATTCAACATTACGGTACCATCCAAGACAAACTAATAAAATAAACTAATCCTTAGTTATCATCAGATGCTAGAGAACGAGGCGCATGAAATGCATCAGATGCTAAGAGAGAGTTTATCTGAGACTTGAGACTTTTAACATCATTAGTGACAAGTATTCTATTGTTATCATCAATCAATTGATTTTGAATGAACTCCTCCAAGCTTCGCTTGAAAGTATCCTGTCAAAAAAATACAATTATTATAAAAGTAAACTTTATTAAAAACAACAATGCAAGTATCTTTATTTCTCAAACTTTAAAGTTAAACACACGGAAAGATAAAAAGCTTAACATTCGGGAAAAATTAAAAGTACAAAAACAACAACAACAACAACAACCTAATAGAATCCCACTAGTGGAGTCTGGGGAGGGTAGAGTGTATGCATATCTTACCCCTATCCTGGAGCGATAGAGAGGTTGTTTCCGGAAAACCCTCGACTTAGAGACTCGAGCAAGAAAAAAACCGGTGCCTTCAGCATATATATACTGTAATAACTACAAACAACCCATTTGAGGACATCTTATCCTTGAAACCAAACTCTTTATAGCAAGTGTAAAAATTATTCTCTGGAACCACACAAGATCTACAACTAGAAATAGTCTATCTATTACTAATTTGAAAGAGAATAACCATGATGCATTGACAGAATCAGTATTCTCCAACCAAAATAAGCCTTTCCACCAAATTTCCAAGGACAATTAAAAGAGATTCGTTGCACAAATTGCACAAATTTATCAATTATAAACTTCGTTTCTGGCGAAGAAACCTCCATAATTTGCACGAGTATCCCCATTATATCTGGCTACTATAACTACCGTAATGTTAATTTTTTGTTTTTTTACCATTTTCTTGTTCCACTACTACATACTGGTCATTTACTCCTTATACCACTCCTTCATTTTCTTTTATTTTCTTCCTTAATGATTAATGAAAAAAAGATTTCTAAAACTTAGCAGATCAATCATATTAGCAAAATTAAGTTACTGATTCATGTGTATCACACTGCTAACTTTCATTACATGTCTGGACTTTAAAGACAAAGGATAGTGTGAAAGAAATGAAGGATTGAGAACAACCTTTAAAACACTTCATTCAACATTTAAACCACAAAGATATCATTACGTAATGTAAAAGCAGATGTACATAAATTTGCAACAGAGGTTACAGTTTGATTATTGGATTTGCACTTCCATTAATCTAAGAAATAGGTAAAAGTTGTGCAATCATTTTACTGGATCATGTATTTGAAAACGGATGCACCAATAGAATGCTTTTACATTTACTTTATACACTCACATCGAGAGGAACCATTACTATGAACAGAGGTTGAGTTTCTAATAGCCAATACTTTAACTCTTACTAATTGAGAAGTCTTTCGAAGCAACAGATACGAGATAAAAAATTAGGTTATCCAAGTTGGATGAAATAATATTGTTATCCTTGAACACGACCACATGAATGAACGGGGAGAGTAAGTCAAATGAAAAATAGCACCTCTAACAAGTGTTTCATGGCAATGAACAACTAGAGAAAAGGAAAATATCTTGCCTTCAACATACATTCAAACACCTTCAACATACAGTCAAGCTACTTTTTATAACGCTGGAGAAGTAAAAGGCCAATGTACACTGTTAATTAAACCTTTCTCAAAGTGAAAAACTAACTAAATTATACCTATTTTCAGATTCAAACAGTATCATCAAAAATAAAAATCTCATTTCCAGAAAAATAAAATGACAAGAATTTTTCGAAAGAAAATAAGATACATACCTTGAAGAATCTCAAAAATTCAAAAATGAAGTTGTCTGAAAGAAGTAAAAAAAATAGAGGAGCTTGGGTATTCTCAATCCAAAATAATAAACAAAAATTTATAATGAACAATTCCAGATTAGAGAGATAGACACCTCCAATTGTCTAGTTGTACTCTCAAATCTGTTAAATGCCGCAAAATCTGGCCGAAAAAATACAGATCAGAATAATAGAAAAAGGGATTGCACTATCAGACGACTAGATTTTCTGGTAAAATTAAGACATACAATTAGGGTTTGAAGCTCCGAAAAAATCTTGTCCAGAAGACGTTTTTGCCTAATCCCTTCGCTGCTCTCTTTTGAAGAATTTACTCCGATTGAAAACAAACACAATCTTATTACACATATTTTATTGAGAAAGAAAAAAAGAAAATCGTTCGTCGACGTAGGAGAAATCAAACCTCACCCTATTTACCTCCGCCGCTTTGCATTCCGAAGAGCTATCAGTTGGTCGGCGCGTAATATTTTTGGTATATCCCCGTCGTTAAGGCATTGAATGCGTGGAGTGGAGTCCCAAGTAGCTGGGTTAAGGTGTATTAGGAGGTAGAGACAGCTGTATTAAACTAGATCAAAATTAAAGCAGATGAAGAAAGAGGGAAGAAGGCAGTTCAGCCGAATTGTTGAAAAGATAAAACCTTGAGGCATAGTGGAATTAAAAGAGGAAAAGATTTGGGGAAAATTTTGAAATAGGAGGGAGAAATTACCGCGTCTGCTTTTGGAGCCAAAAAGAATGAAATTTTAAGCGACAAAACCAAACAAGTTAGTTGATATTTTTTTTTAATAACAAAAATATTTTCGCATCAATAAAATTGCTAAAATCTCTATATTAGATAAGTGCAACAATACTTTAATTTGTATGATGAAAATAACGAAAATCCAAGTGCTTAGTTTTGTTAGTATTATTTACATCATTTCAAAATTTTAATTATCTCAAATAAAATGACAAAACATAAATTATATGTATATAATTATAGAACTTAAATATCTTTCGGGTAAATATCACGCGTCTGGCGTATGATCATTACCTCACATAAGGTATTGTTTACGGTCAATCTAAAGCGTACTATTTTGCAACAATTATTTATACTTGGCTTCGAGTCTATATAGACAAAAGATAATACTGTAATTTCAAACAAGTTCGATCGGACCAAAGAGCAGTATACGCCTTTAAATTCTTTGCTAAAGATAAAAATACGAACTAAGAATGCGCGACACTAAAAGAAAAATTAGCAAGTAAGATATAAAATAAATGAAAGACCTCTAATTTAGATCTTCTTTTTGCCGTGAAAGAATGTGACGGTAAAAAGGACAACGAACTACTATGGTTAGAAATTGATGTAGTCTGCATAGATTTATAGAGATTTAATTAAAATGAGTAATTTTTAATTTTTTTTTAACAAAAAACGTTTTTAAAAAATGAGTAAAAATTACATGAGTTAGTAATCATCACAATTGTAACGAATATCAACTATTTTTGAAATAGCTAAAAATAATGTATTTGTGGACGTTATAAAAAACTTTCACAAAAAAAATCCCACAATAAGAATAATTTTGTGAAAGTTAGAACAAAAGTAGCTCAAATCGAATATAAAAGGTTATGTGAATAATAATAAAAATATTCTACTACTTCCGTGGGAAATCTTTGTGAGAAAACTTTTTCATAAAGCACAAAAATTCAAACTTCAAATTTCTTTCGTTCACATGGAATATGTGGGAATATTTGAATTTTTTTTTATTTTATATTTTCCCAGGGAATTTTTTTTAGTTTTAGATAAAAAAAAATTTAATGACTTTTTCCACCGAATTAGAGGGAACTAAATTACGCGCATTTTTGTGCAAAAATATTTCCACGGATAGTCAATGGGAAACATTATTATTTATTCGTGGAAAAGAAATTTCACTTTTCCCATTGAATTTCGGTGGGAATTGCCACTGACAATTTTTCTGTGGGAAATTTTCGTGGGAAAATGCTGTGTTTTTAGTAGTGTATATAGTGGCTTTGAAAATAAGGTTTCAATTTTCGAGATGCACTTATTAATGCAAGAGCTAATTTTTCCAAGTATGGATACCTAGTTTCAGCATCTCCCAGGTTTCGACTTACATAGTAGACAGGGAATTCGGTACCTTGCTCATCTCGAACCAACACGCCACTTACCGCTACCTCGGATACTGCCAAGTACAAGTATAGTGTTTCATCCTCCTTTGGGGTGTGCAGCAAAGGCGGGCTTGAGAGATACCATTTTAATTCCTCCAAGGCACGCCGGCACTCCGGAGTCCACTCAAAGTTGTTTTTCTTTTTGAGTTGAGAGAAAAAGTGATGGCTCGATCTGATGAACTCGAGATGAATTGGCCCAGCGCTGCTATACGCCCGGTCAACCGCTGTACGGCCTTTACGTTGTTTACCACCATGATTTCTTCGATGTCCTTGATTTTGTCGGGGTTGATTTCAATCCTCCTGTTATCCCATGAAGCCTAAAAATTTGCCTGAACCTACACCGAAGGCGCATTTATCGGGGTTGAGCTTCATGTTGTAGCTTCTAAGGATGTAGAAAGTTACCTGCAAATGAGTCAAATGGTCTTCTGCGCGCAGAGACTTAACCAGCATGTCATCAATATAAACTTCCATGGATTTGCCTATTTGATGTTCGATCATCTTATTAACTAGGCACTAGTACATGGCCCCTGCATTTTCAAGCCTGGAGGGCATTACATTGTAGCAGTATGTGCCATACTTTGTGACGAACGAAGTCTTTTCCCTGTCCTCGGGGTTCATTTGAATCTGATTATACCCGGAGTAGGCATTGAGAAAGGTGAGAGTCTCGTGGCCGGCAGTGGCATGAATCATCGATGTTGGGCAGCAAGAATGAATCTTTAGGGCATGCTTTATTTAAGTCCTTATAATCTACGCACATTCTTAATTGGTTCTCTTTCTTGGGGACCACTACTATATTGTCCAATCACTCGGGATAATTTACTTCCCTGATGGACCCTATTTTGAGGAGTTTTGTTACCTCGTCTTTGACGAACACATGCTTTACCTCGGACTGAGGTCTTTTTTTTTGCTTCACTGGTTTGAACCTGGGGTCAACGCTCAGTTGATGGGTGGTTATTTCCTGGGAGATACCTGTCATATCTATGTAGGACCAAGCAAAGCAATCAATGTTGTTAATAAAAAATTGAATGAGTTATTTCCTGAGTTCGGGGGTTAGTCCCGTTCCCAAGTATACCTTTCGATCTGGTAGGCGTTTCACCAAAACGACTTGTTCCAACTCTTCGACCATTGATCTCGTTACATCCGATTATTCGGGGGAAGCGAAGGTTCGAGGGGTGAGGAAGTCTTCTTCGTCATCTTCAGGGACCAGTTTATATTCCGACCCCTCTAAGGTGGATTATATGGGCTCTGGCGCCACGTCGTGCACTGAGAACATTTCCTTTGCCGCGTGTTTCTCCCCATACACTATTTTTATGCCATTTGTGGTTGGGAATTTCAGCATCTGGTGGAGAGTCGACGGTACCACCCTGACACTATGTATCCATGGCCTTCCCAGCAGGGCGTTGTATCTCGTGTCCCCTTCGATGACATAAAACCTGGTGCCTCGAACTGTACCGGACACGTCGACTGGGAGGATGATTTACCCCTTCACTGTTTCTCTCTCCATGTTAAACCCTCTGAGGGCATTAGAATCAGGTACGATTTGGTCAAGCAGTTTGAGCTGCTCCACTACCCCAAATCTGATTATATTGGCCGAGCTGCCTAGATCCACGAGCACACGCTTAATTTTAACGCTATTCAAGAGGAAAGAAATTACCAGCGTATCTCTATGTGGTTGGGACAATGCTTCGACATCTTCCTCTCTGAACACAATAGTTCCTTTAGGTATACAACTTTGAGTTCGTCCTTTCGTGGCGGTGGGCACTTTGGCCCGTTTGAGCACGGGTTCTTGTGGTTCGTGATCCTCAGGATCGTTGTTTTCACGCGCGTTTACTGAGTTAGACATTTTCTGACCTGAAAGTGAAGATTCCTGGGAAAGAAAAAGTGTGAAGAATAACTTGTTTTTTTAGAAAACCAACACTAAAATAATCACTATTATTTTTAGCCCCACGGTGGGCGCCAAACTGCTTACCAGAAAAATGATAATTACGATTATAATTGATTATGTGGTTCTAAAAATATGTGGTCGATTTTAATACCGGTTGTTTAGGCAGTAGATGTTGAGTATGAAGCGAGAAAAATGAAATAAGAGCGAAAAGAACTAAATTACGCAAACCAGGTGTCGAAGAGGCCAATCACGAGAGTGGTCGGGTCGGCCTCGAGGTCGAGCTTGAGAATCTTGATTAGGGGCTATCGACAACAATGAAACAGTGTTGGAGGCCTTAAGAATGACCTATTTATGATCAATAACAAGTAATAAATGGAGAATAATTCGAGAACACAATAAATGAGAAACAATAATTTAATGAAGCAAATGTAGAGAGTGTTTCTATTAGAGAGCAGAGGATGTTCTTGTTCTTGTATTCAATATCATATGTCTTACAAAGTGGCAAGGGTACCCTTTATATATGAGGGGGAATCCCAGCATAGTACATGCGCCATTAATGTAAAGAGATATGGTTGGTACAACCATTTAATACCACGGTACGAGCTTGTACTATTTTGTGTACTTTGTCAGCTTTAACCACGTGCAACTTGGGAATTTCCCGCCTTTCCACGTTGGCCTTCGATATGCACGGCCTCAAGGTCGAGGACCTTCGATACGCATTGCCTCGAGTTTGAGGATCTTCGATATGCACGACCTCGAGGTCGAGGACCTTCAATACGTATTGATACCAGAGTTCGGTCCTTCGAGCCTTCTAAGTGTCTAGATGACCATAAAATCGGGCTCTCCGATTTTAGCCATATACAGTGGTAGATTTAGGCTTGAATTGGCGAAAGTTGGATTTTCGACGATTTCGGCTGATAGGTGAAATTATGATATAGGGCTCGGAATGGAATTTCGGAAGTGGTTGTAGGTTCGTAGTGTCATGTGTGACCTGTGTGTCAAATTTGAGGTCATTCGGACTAGTTTTGACGTGTTTCAGCATCGTTTGTGGATTTTGGAAAAATGCTAAGTTCTTAGGCTTGAATTCATGTGTAATTAGTGTTTTTGGTGTCATGTGATGTGGTTTGAAGGCTCGACTAAGTTTGGATGATGTTAGATGAGTGGTTGATAGGTTTGATTGAGGTCCCGGGGGTCTCGGGTGTGTTTCAGATGTTAAATTGGTCATTTTTTGGACTTGTGTGATTGTTGTTTTGCTGGTGTGAGTCCAGCCAGATTTTTTTTCATAGCGATCGCGTGAGGGAATACGCGATCGCGTAGAGTAAGTTGGAGGCTAGTCAGGTTAATGTATTGAGATCGCATAGAATGGAACGTGATCGCGTAGTGTAGGCACCTTTATCATCGCGTTCGCGTGGGCTAGGCCGCATTCGCGTAGAAGGAGTGAAGCATCAATGGATTAGAGCGTTTCTCTACGCGGTCACGTGAGGTCAATCGCGATCGCGTAGGTCTGAGGGGAGTAAGGCATCGCGTTCGTGTAAGCGTTCAGGCATTCACGTAGTGTAAAATTGAGGTGCGTTTTTTTGTTCTTTGCGATTGCGTCTGGGCTTCCGTGATCGCAGTGAAGGCAGATCTGGGCAGATTTAAAAAACCCAAAAACGAGGGTTAAGTCATTTTTTCACAAATTGAAGTTGAGAGCTCGGGATTAGGCAATTCTTGGAGGGATTTTCACTTGGGTGTTTGGGGTAAGTGATTCTTACTCGGTTTTGACTATTTTCCGCTAATCTATGCTTAATTTTATCATCTAATTTCGAAATTTGGGGTGAAAAATTGGGGGAAATTCGGAAAAGTTCCTAGGCCGACATTTTGGGTTTTGATCGAGATTTTGGTATCAGATTTGAGTAAAAATGGTATGGTTAGACTCGTGAGCGAATGGGTGTTCGGAAATTGTGATTTTTACCCGATTCCAAGACTTGGGACCGAGGGGCTTTTTGGGAAATTTTCCTAATTTCGCGCTTTAGCTTCGAATTTATTAGTCGAACTAGTTGCTTGTAGTGATATTTACATTATGTAGTTTATTTGAATAGATTCGGGTCATTTGGAGTTGGATGCTCGTGGAAAGAGCATGATTTCGAGTTGATTTGAGCAGTTGAGGTAAGTGTCTTGCCTAACTCAGTGTTGGGGACTTCCCCTTAGGTTGTTTAAACATTTATTGTTATGTGGGTGCCGTGTACGTGAGGTGACGAGTACGTACACGGGCCATTATTGCAAAAATCCCATTTTTCCTTCGAAAATTTATAAAATTGTCTTTCTCCTATTACATTGCTTTAACGTGTTAAACTGCTTAGCTTAGATTAGAAAGGCATGCCGACGTGTCTAATTGCCTACTTGATGTTTTGTGCTCCATGCTTAGTTAGGTTATTGTTTTCCTTATTTGTGATTAGATGAGCTGTATAAATTGATGTTATCCCTGGCATTCATCCTCTATAGCATATTTAAATTGGGAATACGGACGTATTTCGGGAGATCCCCCTGTACTGCATATTTAAATTAGTACTAAGGACGTATTCTGGGAGATCCCCATGTACTGCATATTTATTTTGGGACTACGGACGTATCCCGGGAGATCCCCATGTACTGCATATTTATTTTGGGACTACGAACGTATTCTGGGAGATCCCCTTGTACTGCATAATCATTTGGAACTACGGGACGGTATCCCAGGAGATTCCACCTTCTGATACATTGTGTTGAGCCGATGACTCTCTTTACTGTAAAACTTTAGATTATTTTCTTAAACTACTTACCGTAGACATTACTTATCTTTTGTACTATTTTTAAATAATTTTATATAGAAATCCAGTATAGCCTTAACCTGACCTCGTCACTACTTAACTAGGGTTAGGCTTGGCACTTACTGGGTACCAAATGTGGTGTACTCATGCCCCTTCCTGCACATGTTTTTCGTGTGCAGATCTAGGTGCGAGTTATCACTCGCGTGGCTAGTTGTTGTAGCTGTTACCAGGAGACCGCAAAGTATTTCTGCCGCGTCCGCAGAATCCTCCGAGTCACCTTATATTCTATATTATAGAGATTTTCCTATGTAAGCTTGTGACTATATTGTGACAATCCGGGTCTTTGGGAGTTATATTTTTGTACGAGCTGAGTGACATAGTTATGATTATTCATATTTCTAAGTCCTTTACTTCTTTATTTATCATACTTTTAATTAAGTTTTATCCGCTAATTAGGCTTACCTAATCGTAGAGACTAGGTGCCATCACGATACCTTTTGGAGGGTAAATTGTGTCGTGAAAAGTTGGTATTAGAGTGAATAGGTTCATAGGAGTCACAAGCCGGTTTATTAGAGTCTCGCGGATCGGTACAAAGACGTCTGTGTCTATCTTCCGGAGGCTATTTAACTGTTAAGAACAATCATATTCTTTGGTTTCCTTGTCGTTCGAGTTATTGACATCAAAATTCTAAAACTCTATTTTATTCTTTCTCACAGATGGTGAGGACCCATACTGGGAGGATCGACAATCAGGCACCCGAGCCCCCAGTTAGAGCCGCCATAGGAACGGGCCGGGATAGAGGACGATCATGCGGTGTAACCCCAGTACCTGCGAGAGCGGTGACAGAGGAGCCCCTAGCAGCTCCGGCTGGAGGGCCGGCACAGGAGGTCCCTATTGCTGCTCCAGCCCTCCAGAAGACTTGGGCTCAGTTCATGAGCATGTTCAGCACTCTGACTCAGGCTGGGATACTTCCGATAACCCCAGCCACATCTCAGGCCGGGGGAGGGGCACAGACTCCCGCAGCCCGCGCTCCTGAGCAGAGGGTCCAGGTTGATCAGGCCCCAGAGAACATTCCTATGCCCCCAGTGGTTTCGATTCAGCATGAGGCCAGGGTAGCTGCTTCTGAGGCAGAGCGGATCAGACTTGAGAGGTACAAGAAGTACCACCCACCTACTTTCAGCGTACTAGATCTAGATGACTCTCTAGGTTTTCTTGAGGAGTGTCATCGTATTCTCAACACTATGGGCATTGTGGAGACTAGTGGGGTTTCTTTCACCGCTTTCCAGCTGAGGGGAGCGACATATCAGTGGTGGGGTGCCTATGAGATGAGTAGTCTGGACGAGGCAGCTTCACTCACTTGGACTCAGTTTTCAGAGATGTTTCTACGAGAGTATGTTCCTCAGAGCCTCAAGGATTCTTGGCGCCCAGATTTGAGCAGCTGCGCCAGCGTACTATGACTGTGTCGGAGTATGCAGTCGGTTTCAATGAGTTAGCTCGGCATGCACTGGCTCTGGTTCGTACAGTCAGAGAGAGGGTCCGTCGCTTCATTGGGGGACTCCATCCTAGTATTCTGACTAGTATGGCCAGGGAGTTAGAGATGGATATCATATATCAGCTGGCAGTGAGTATTGCTAGGAGAGTGGAGGAAATGTTTGCCCGGGACAGAGATGAGAGAGAAGACAAGAGGTCTCGAGAGACTGGTCATTATTTGGGAGCTCGTGCACCATCAACACGCCATGGTAGGGGTTTTATGAGTCGCCCTGTTCATTCGGCTCTTCCTGTAGCCAGCGGTATTCCAGCTCCTCCTAGACCTCAGGAGCCCTATTATGCACCACCAGTGTGTAGCATGCCGCCTGCTCGAGGTGCTATTACCGGCCAGTCTAGCAGGCCAGCTCCTATTCAGTCTCAGCCGCAACGTCCTCCGAGGGGTTGTTTTGAGTGTGGTGACACTCATCACATGGTTAGAGATTTCCCCAGAGCTAGGAGGGGTGCATATTCACGACTTACCACCCTCCACGTGCTTCATCGGGTCCTTTGGCTATTCTTCCAGCCCCAGCTGCCACTCCACCTCATCAGCCAACACGAGGTGGAGGTCGGGGAGGTCGAGTTCGCCCAAGAGGGGGAGGCCAGGCCAGGTACTAAGCCCTTCCAGCCCGTTCAGAGGCTTTCGCTTTAGATTCAGTCATCACAAGTATCGTCCCTGTCTGTCATAGGGATGAATCAGTATTATTTGACCCGGGCTCTACGTATTCATACATGTCTTCTTATTTTGTTGTACATTTAGGGGTATCTCGGGATTCTTTGAGTTCCCCTGTTTATGTTTCTACTCCCGTGGGAGATGCTCTCGTTGTGGACCGCGTATATCGGTCGTGTTTGATTGTTGATAGTGGTTTTGAGACCAGAGCTGACTTGTTATTACTCAGTATGGTAGATTTCGATGTTATATTGGGAATGGACTGGTTGTCACCCCATTATGCTATTCTTGAGTGTCACGCTAAGACCGTGACACTGGCTATGCCAGGTTTACCGAGATTAGAGTGGAGAGGTACCTTAGAGTACACTCCCCGCATGGTCATTTCTTTTCTTAAAGCCCAGCAGATGGTTGAGAAGGGATGTGATGCGTATTTGGCCTATGTGAGAGATGTCAGTGTTGATACCCCTACAGTTGAGTCAGTCCCAATAGTGAGGGATTTCCCTGATGTATTTCCAGCTGATCTTCCGGGTATGCCGCCCGATAGAGATATTGATTTCGGTATTGATTTGTTGTCGGGCACTCAGCCTATTTCTATCCCTCTCTACTGTATGGCTCTTCCTGAGTTGAAGGAGTTGAAGGAGAAGTTACATGAGTTGCTTGATAAGGGTTCCATCGGCCCTAGTGTATCACCTTGGGGTGCTCCAGTATTATTTGTGAAGAAAAATGATGGTTATGTGCGTATGTGTATTGATTATCGGCATCTGAACAAGGTTACAATGAAGAATAGGTATCTTTTGCCTCGCATTGATGATTTATTTGACCAGTTACAGGGTGCCAGGGTATTCGGGAGCCGGGCATCCCGAAGACTGCCATCAGGACCAGAAGTGGTCATTATGAGTTTCTTGTCATGTCTTTTGGGTATACCAAAGCCCCAGCAGCCTTTATGCATTTGATGCACAGTGTGTTCCGGCCTTATCTTGATTCTTTCGTCATTGTGTTTATTGACGACATCCTGGTATATTCTCGATCTCGGGAAGATCATGAGCAGCACTTGAGGACCGTGTTTCAGACTTTGAGGGAGAAGAAATTGTATGCAAAATTTCATAAGTGTAAATTCTGGCTTGATTCAGTGGCATTATTGGGCCACATAGTGTCGTGTGATGGGATTAAGTTAGATCCGAAGAAGGTGGAGGCGATACAGAGTTGGCCTAGACCGTCATCAGATATTGAGATCCGCAGTTTCCTTGGTTTGGCAGGGTACTATTGCCGCTTTGTAGAGGGATTTTCATCCATTGCAGCACCTATGACCAGACTGACCCAGAAGGGTGCTCTGTTCAGGTGGACTGAGGAGTTTGATGAGAGATTTCAGAAGCTCAAGACATCCCTAACTACAACCCCAATATTGGTATTTCCTACAGGTTTAGGGTCCTATACAATGTATTGTGATGCCTCGTGGATTGCCCTTGGAGCGGTATTGATGCAGGACGATAGGGTGATTGCCTACGTGTACAGACTGTTGAAGGTGCATGAGAAGAACTATCGGGTTCATGATCTCGAGTTGGCAGCTATTGTTCACACCCTGAAGATTTGGCGTCATTATTTGTATGGTGTTCCTTGTGAGATTTTCACGGATCACCGGAGTTTACAGCACTTGTTCATGCTGAAGGACCTTAATTTGCGACAACGGAGGTGGTTGGAGCTACTCAAGGACTATGAAATCACTATATTACACCACCTGGGGAAGGACAATGTGGTGGCGACGCCTTGAGTCACCGGGCGGAGAGCTTCGGGAGTTTGGCATATCTTCCGGCAGTTGAGAGGCCTTTAGCCTTGGATGTGCAGGACTTAGCCAGTCAGTTCGTGAGATTGGATCTTTCAGAGCCTTGCCGGGTATTAGCTTCCGTGGTTGATCGGTTTTCTCTTTATGACCGCATCATAGAGCGTCAGTATGATGATCCCCACCTTCTGGTTCTTCAGGATAGGGTCCGGCGGGGTGATTCTAGGGATGTGACTATAGGTGATGATGGCATGATGAGGGAGCAGGGTCGGATTTGTGTGCCCAATGAAGATGGGCTTCAGGAGTTGATTCTTGAGGAGGCCCATAGCTCGCGGTACTCCATTCATCTGGGTGCCACGAAGATGTACCAGAACCTGAGACAGCACTATTGGTGGAGAAGGATGAAAAAGGATATAGTTGGATTTGTGGCCAGGTGTCTCTACTGTCAGCAAGTCAAATATGAACATCAGAGACCAGGAGGATTACTTCAGCAGATTGAGTTCCTAGAGTGGAAGTGGGAGCGGATCACCATGGACTTTGGTTGGACTTCCTCGGACTTTGAGAAAGTCTGATTCTATTTGGGTGATCGTGGACCGGCTGACCAAGTCGGCCCATTTCATTCTAGTGTTGACTAGTTACTCCTCAGAGAGGTTGGCTGAGATTTATATCAGGGAGATTGTCCGCATTCACGGTATTCCAGTATCTATCATTTCAGACAGAGGTACACAGTTCACATCACGGTTCTGGACAGTCGTTCAGCAGGAGTTGGGTACCAGGGTGGAGTTTAGTACATCCTTTCATCCTCACACGGACAGGTAGTCTGAGCGCACAATTCAGATAATATACATACATATTGCCTAAAATTGTATCAACTAATATGCATTATAATTCAAATGGGTTTCTTAGATACAGGGCATGTGAATGGCATGGAAATAATGAGAATCTTCCTGCACGTGTTGATTTATATTCTCATTTTGAAGGGGAAATTGATGAAGATAATGCATGTATGAATTTGTATTCAGAATTGTTTGTGTTTTGTAAAAATTTCGTACAATTTGATTAAGTTAGATATACTTAATCTAACAGTGAAGGAAGTTATGCCTGCAGAATCTCCAAGACACGAAGACACAATAAGCATTCAAGGAGAACAGAAGAATGAAGAGAAGGGGAAAAATTCGATCTTCCATTGAAGAAGAGAATGTTATACAAGAAGCAGATGATTGCTGTGAACAAGTAGGTAAACCAGCCGAATACGTTAATGTAGGTGATTCAGACGACTCCAGAGGTGAGAAAAGGGAAGATACACTTGATAATTTTGAGCTGCCAGAGAACTTCTCCCAGATTGTTAAGTTCGGCGAGCTTAACCAAGATGAAACAACACATGTGCATCAAGGAAGAACAAGGCATCCTAGAAAGCATGCCCGATCACCCTTTATCCCTTTTTACAGTTCTCGTGGCAGCACTTCTGTTGGACCTCCAATTTTTCAAATGAAGCATCCATTTACTAGGGTTATTGGTCAAGATGTTGATCCTGAGTTGTTGGAAAAATTCAACAAGTGGTTATACCTTGGTACCGATATAACTTCAAAGAGGTGAGTTTATACAATTTGTTCATATTGCTGAGTGCATTCATCTTTTGGATATCCACTTCATTCAACATATTTATTGTAATTGCTATGTGTTTAAATAGGAGGAAGGTTCCTTATTCTATAAAAGATAACCAACTTAAGACATGGTATGATCTTGGAGTGGAAAAAGTTGATAAGAAGGAGTAGTTCTATACTTTGGCACATCCCGGACAAGTCCTCAACAACTCAGTAAACACATACCTAGACTATGTAGTTATTTTGTAGACTATGTAGTTTTTTTGTAGATATAACTGTGTTATCATGCCATCTACAGACTGTGTAGTTATTTTGTAGATATATTGTAGATAATTTGTAATACTGATTAAAAACAAATAAAATCTGCTTTTTATTGCAGCACATTGATATTAAATTGTACTACTTGAAAAAAAGAGGAAAGTATGGTCCCCACAACAAGATAAGGTTTACAACCACTGATTGTGTCACGACCCCCAAAATCTACACTGGCCATGATGGCGCCTATCGTGGTGCTAGGCTAGCCAATTTACTGAACATTATACAAGGAACTTTCCATTTAAAAACAATAACGCAATTTATCAAAATCTTGCACGTTTAGTATTTCAAAATTTGCGGATAATCAATGAAAACATCTGGAAAAAAATTTCCAAAACCCGGAGTCAACAGTCATGAGCACTAAATAGGACACATAATCTGATACGATATTTCCATAATACATCAAGTCTGGGAAAAATATAAATAGCGGCAAAAATGAGAGGGAGAAGGGTGGGGCTGCGAACGTCGTGCAACTACCTCACAGTCTCTGACAAGCTCCACTAAGGACAGTCGAGTCTCACTTGATCTGGGAGCCTGGATCTGCACACAAGGTGCAGGGAGTAACGTGAGTACACCAACTCAGTAAGTAACAAATATAAATAAGGACTTGAGTGCAGTGACGAGCTTTTAAAATCATGTAAATATCTTATAAGAAGTATCAGTGAAATCAATAAATCAAGTCAGGAATCCACGCTCCGAAAGTTTCATAAACTCCAGTTTCCCTTTTTCAAATCTCATGTAAAAACAGTTATTCAAAATTTATCGTTTAGAGGCAGAAATGCAAAGAAGAGTAAAAATAGTAGTTTCATAGCAAATAAGCCCCTCGGGAACAGTGTCACTCACAATATAAAACCTCTCGGGCAAGCCTCTCAGTCACTCGGGACTCATCTCTCGTCAGTCAGCACTCACACTCAGCGCTCACGCTCAATAGGTGCCATATAACAACCGTTGCGGTGTGCAGCCCGATCCATATATATGTATAACTCTACGGCGGCCCGATCCATAAATAGTCGACTGCGCTCATTGGGGGTGTACAGACTTCTGAGGGCTCCTTCATCCCAAGCGCTATATCACTGCGGCGTGCAGCCCAATCCAATATGTATAACGATGCAGCATGCAACCCGATCCATCGCTATCCTCACAATTCGGCTCTCGGCCTCACTCAGTCATCACCCTCACAAGCCACTCGAGCAACTCACCACAAATCACAGGGACTCATCCCAAACATATATTTCATTTGTTTGAAAACAGGGTGATAAACAGAAATGAACAATGAACAAGTATAAATCTTAACTGATATTACATTTTCTATCAAAAAAAGTGTGAGAATAGTAGTAAAACACCCCTGAGGGTCCAAACAAGTCGGCACAAGGCCCCAAACATGGCATACCGCCCATAATATAGTACAAAATTCTAAAATACGGAATATCATATGATTTCAAATCAAACACGCGACTTAACAGTCACCACGGGACGAACCAAGTCACAATCCCTACTGGTGCACACCCACATGCTTGTCACCTAGCATGTGCGTCACCTCATTTATTAAAACAATACGAAATATCGGGGTTTCCTCAGGTCAAGATTTACATTCGTTACTTAACTCAAAGTGGAACAAAACTACTCTGCGATGCCTTTGCCCCCCGATTCGGCCTCAACGCGCTCCGAATCTATTCAAAATATATTCATATCATCAAAATATGCTAAAGGGCAAAGCCCGCTAGAAAATATCTAATTTACATCAAAAATTCCGGAATTGGTCAAACCTGACCCCCGGTCCCACTAATCGGATTCCAATAAAAATCACAAAACTAGAATCCTTACACTCTCACGAGTTCATACATACCAAATACATCAAAACCCAACCACAAACAACCCCTCAATTCCTTAATTTAAGCCTCCAATTCTCAAGCCCTAAACCCCCCAAATTTAGTCATAAATTTCACCTCTAATTAGTCAAATAACACCATAGAAATGAGTTTTAGGTCCAACAATCTTACCTCCACGAAGTTCCCTTGATTTTCCTTTTCAAATTTCTCCCACAAGCTCCAACCCGTATGAAGATATTGATGAAATAATCCAAAATTCGCGAAGGCTACTATTTATATGCTCTGCCCAACAATATCGCACCTGCGACCCCATGCCCGCACCTGCGACGCCGCACCTACGGAAAATTCCTCGCAGGTGCGGATTCTCACTTAAGCCAAAATTCCACATCTGCCGTCCTTAACACGCACCTGCGAGCCTGCAGGTGCGACCCAACTTCCGCACCTGCGCTCCCAAGCCAGGTTCCTCTTTCCACATCTAGGCAAGGTTTTTTGCGCCTTCGCACCTCCGGTTCCCCGTCCGCAGGTGCGGCCACATCAGAAGGCCTGCACCAACAGCCATTTGCTGTATTTTTCCCAACTTCGAACCTTCCAAAATCATCTGAAATTAATTCCGAGTCCCTTGGGGCCTCAACCAAAAGTACCAACAAGTTATATATTATACCAACCTAGTAGAGCCCTCGGAACGCTAAAAATAACATCAAGTCACCAAATCAAATCCGAATTCAAGCCTAAGGATTTCTAAACTTCTAAATCCGCCAACGGTGCCGAAATCACCCAATCCACGTCCGAAGAACCTAAAAATTTGCAAAACATCCTAAATGATAGTACGGAGCTGCTCCAACTTCCGGAATTCCATTCCGAATCCGATAGCTAATTTCCCACTGCCGACCGAAAATCGCCAAAAATTTATTTTTGCCAATTCAAGCCTAATTCTACTTCGGACCTCCGAATGACATTCCGAACACACTCCTAAGTCCTAAATCACCTAATGAAGCTATCCGAGCCACAAAAACCACATTCCGAGATCATTTAAAACTCTCGGAACAACTAGTCAGGTCGTTACAGATTGTATGTTCAATACTAGAATTGAACAAATTTATCATAAGTACATCAATTCTCATCCCGAAAAGAAGTTTGTCTTTGTCAAACCCCAGGACATCATAGTAGAATACATATTGGGGTACAGATTACTCGTAAATGTTGCATGGGATCAAGTTGATTTTGTGATCATGCCCATCAACATTATGGAAAAATTTCATTGGTGTTATGATCTTTACTTGTCATGCCCATCAACGTAATCACACCATTGTTGAATCTGTCGTCACCAAGTTTACTGTTATGATCTTTACTTGTCATGCACCGGTTTCTATGGCAAGCATCCAGACATCAACTTCAAGAATACAAAGGCATACATTGAAAAAGGTGTTACTGACCCTATTGAAATTCAGTGATTCGTCGGTGAGATACCACAGCAAAAAGAGAAATCATTGTATGAAAAATCTTCGTTTCCTTCTATCTATTTAATAATTTTTTTTGACTTTTTTTCTTTTTGCAGTGACTGTGGTGTATACGTTGCTGCCTTTGCAGAGTATGACAACATTGGAGACTTAGCAGTTTCTAAAAAGATGACCTTTCTGATATTGATCAACATCGTAGACGCTATGGAGTGCTACTATGGCACTACGCTAAGAAGAAGCAAGATAATGGTGCAATTAGTGAGATCAAGGTGACTGGCAGATTAGCAAGGAAAAAAGGTGCACCAGTTGTGAACGAGAGAACACAAGTCCAGAAGAAGAAGAATTAGTTGCCATTTTCTGTAGGTAATGTTGATACCCAATTTTTTTCAAAAATATTTTAAATTGCATATACATCTTCAAAATCATACATTAATAGCAATTGGTATTTTTCCATTATTTTCCTACATTTTTATTAATTTGTCCAGTATATATTTCCGGTAAATAATTATAAAATTGCATCACAAATGATTTCAAAGCATTTATTGGTTTAATTTATTATTTTTTGGTCCTACTAATACCAAATTATTTCATAATTAGCCAACTTGGCACCCCTTTAGCTATAATTGCAATAACTTTGCAATTATAGCCCAATCATACGATTTTATACAATTTTTATCCAGAAATTAATCATTTTATAATTTAGGAAAGATGAAAAAACAAAGGCCCCTTTAAAATACTAAGTAATCTTTTAGTTATGTTCTACGCATAAAATTTATTTTTATAATTAACAGCTATTTTTATAACTTGTTTTAATTATTTAAGATGGGTATTAAACAAAGAGCCACTTTTTATTTCGATACTAGCCTAATTAAACTAGCCCAAACCTTATTAAATTAACCCCAACATACCCCAAGCCCAAATATCCCAGAGCCCAATCTGATATACCCAACCAAATACCCCATTTCAATTCTGACTGTTGATCATTCAGATCAATGGTCCAGATATCCCTTACCTTAATTAAACTAAATGACCCCCCCTCCCAAACCCTCATTCCCTCTCATTTCTCTCATCTGCTCTCCGCCGTCACTCACCCCCTTCTCTCTCAAATTCTCTCTAACTCCAACTCTAATTCCCCCGCCGTCATTCATCTACTGCCTTCCATGGTGGTTTCCCACCACCCCCAAACCTCCAATGGCCTCTCCTATGTTGGTGTCTCCGTATCGAAGGTCCTCGAGGGACTAGGGTCAGTCCGCTTACACCTTTGGCCCGTCATGGCTCGATTGTGAGTAGGATCTGACTATTTCGCTTTAAACCTATGGGTTTCTAAGCCTATGTCTTTATCTCTATGTTATTTTCTCGAAACCTTAATCTCATCTCTTAAACTTCTCAGATCTATACAGATGTAAGATAAGTTGAACCTGTTTTCACTGGTTTTGAAGTGGCTTGTCATCTTCCTAAACTAGGGTTTCTGAAAATCCTTTTCTTCAAAATGCTTTTTGATTTTTAAGTGTTTAATCCTCTGATTCTGATGTGCTTCGACTGATTTTGTTAAGTTTTTCCTTAACCCTAACTAGTTATGCTAAAACCCCCAATTTTCTGACACTTTGTTTGGATTCTAAGTTTATCTTTACTGTTCGTTCTCTCAAACTTGTTCGCATGTTCGATTCTCATGAATCTGCTTTGATTAATCTGAGTATCTTTTGATTTCTACCCTATTATGTTTATTAGGGTTTCTGATTCTTGCTTCTTCCGCTTATATTACGTCTATTCTACTAATTCCTCTAGTCCTTACTGTTTTCTGGTTGAATCTCTGATTCTACGTGATTTGTACCATTAGGGTTTCTGATTTTTTGCTTCTTCTTGCCTACTATGTGTTTATTCCATTTGTTCATAAAGTTTTGTGTTAACTCTCCCCTTAATCAGCACTGTTCCTATTTTCTGTGATTAGCACCTTTTACTGATTTCCTGTGATGATGCCTTTACTGATTTCCAACTGTAAACTATTTTCTTACCTTACTATGTGATTGACTATTATTATTTGGTTCTTACTCATTGTTTCCTTAATTAGACCTTTCTGTACCTAGCCTAATTACTTGCACTGATTGAAATTGTTGGACCGTTTGAAATAACTCCCTTAATCAAGGAAGTAGTTGGACTGATTGTTGCTCTAATTGGTTCTGAGCTCCATAACGTACTACCTAATTGTGTTTCTTACCTTATTTTTCCTAGTTTCAAACTACTATATATACACAATGATACTGAACTCAACACACACGAACACATTAGTTCAAAAACTCTCTCTCATACTCAAAGCTTTTCTGCTCTTTTTTTTTCTCTGTTACTTACTTACTACTGTTCTGAATTAGCCGGCTGCAAGCCAAGGCTATGCTCTCCTATTCTTCCCTTTGTGTATACTATCTCTTTATTGGTATGTTCTGATTTCAATTCGAGTCCCAAAACCAACATATTTCTTTTACTGTTTCAGTTTATCATGTTTCTAATCTGTTTCTATCTATGATTTTGTTGTTCAACATGTAATTGACATGTCTACATCATTGTTCATCTAGCATATTATATTATGTCCCACTCCCCCTTAGGATCAGTATGCTTATGAATATGTCACCCCCTTGTAGTATGTCCCAGTGTGACTCTGCTCTATGTTTTACCTAGTTTCTAGTATGAACCTTTCTTTGAAAAGCAATTTGTATCCTAAGTTGTCTGATTCTATGTTGATTATGAAATTCATGTTGTGTCGATACCATTAGCTATGACCTAGTCCCCATAAACCCCCTACAAGAACTTTTGTGATCATGTATACTATGTGCTCTATGTGTCCCCAATTCCCATCACCCCTGTACGAAGTACTGTGATTTGAATGTGCTGAATTTGTTTGTGCTGTTATTAGTCTACTGTTTGTTAGTTGTCCTACTCTTGTCAAAAACTTCTTTTTTACTAAACAACGCTCCTATTTTATAAAATTATTTCAACTAAGTCTTTTCAAACACTGTCTTTCCTACTAAAACCTTTTCAAAACTTTGTCAAGCCCTCTCACTCTACTCTTAGGTCCTTAGGTTCTGCCCCTCCAGTGTATGACTGCCTTGGGATTCCTGCGAGATCCCTCTGAACTCTGATGCACTGGGGTTGGCCCTTCCACACTGCACTTACTCATTTATGGTTATGAAATCTGGGTATGAGAACTGCCCGGGATCCCTTGAGGTCTTTAGGGAACTCTGACACACCCGGATATGAGAAAGGCTATGAACATTTGGGCACTTGAGGTTCTGGGAATCTGGGCCTGTTTTTCAGGCTCCCTATAGTGTAACTTCTTATTTTTCCTTATCTACTTATGCAATTCATTCACGTTGGTTTGTAATATTTTTTGTAAATGAATATTGGGGATTGATAGTGAAAAGGGGAGGGTAACCATGTCTGTTGTCGATGGGGTAGAAACCATGATTAGGTTTACATTTCTATGTGCGCATTAGAATCCATGCTTAGGACCAATACATGCAAAGCATAGCATACATTAGATATCATGCTCTTAAGTTTCATGTATATTATTTCAGCACCACATTATTTTATCACTGAGAAACCATACTTCAGGGCTAAATAATAGCACTAACATGAACTGTTGTTCCTGCACATTTTTGAAGTCGTGCTTAACAATGCTTTAATCTCTTTGTGCATTTTAAAAATCATGCCTTTAGGAATTTTGTGTATCCTGAAATCATGTCTTAACCATCCTGCATTCATATGTGCATATTAGATATCCTGCTCTAGGATTTCATTTACATCTGTTTAACCACACCTAGCTAAGCTACTGATGCATGAAAAAGGGATATAAAGTAGTGTCACATCTAATTGTCTTGCTCTTATTAAAACTAGTAAAAATCTCTGCATAATCATATCACCTAGAACATCATGCTTTAGGTAAAACAACCTCTAAACTGTTTTAAATAATTTGGTAACTATTGTGCATTCCCCCACGCCTAGGTAAGCCTTAGGTAACCAACTATTATAAAACTGGAATACTGTTGCTTTGTGTTTACTGCCTAATGGTTAACAGGTTTCAAAATCAGTAGGCAAACTTATTAGGTCCTGCTTCTAGGTTTATAAAATTGAAACTGCATATCTTCTGTGTTTTGATATTCACTTAGACATTATGTTTTAGGATCCTGCTTAATAAGATTGCCCTTGTTTGTGTTTGAGACGTGTTGTTTACATGCAATATTTGTGGAGGTAAACTTGAGCCTCTTAATTGTTTCTTTCCTGTTTTATCTGTTCAAGTCCTATATGTTCTTGCATGTCACCTAGTATTTTATTCTTTAAACATTAGGGGTCTGTCTATAAATGCCTATAGGTAGAGGTCCTAAATTCCTCCAGGGCCATTAAGCAGGGACGGGTAACAGCACGCATAGGGATCGTTAAACAACACTCGCTTTAATAACCGCTAAGGGGTGGGAAAGGGTAGATATGGATATGATGACCGGACCGGTGCACTAATGCAACATGTAGCCCCTCTTCTGAGGAGTGATTACCGGGCATTGTACCAATGTGATTCTATAGGATAAACAACCTAGGACCCCCTATCCTTACATATGTGTGTTTAGCTCATAACTCTTTCAAACCTCGCATATGTATTTTAGACCTTAAATCTTTTAAAACTTTAGCACATATGTGTGCTTAGACTGCGAATCTTTTCAAAATCTTTTACTTGTTTAAACTTTAATTGTTATTTGCTACTTGTCTAAATTCACAAAGCTTGTTTGGCCAGGAACCACAGTTGTGGACTTCGAGGGGTGCCTAACACCTTCCCCTCGGAGTAATTTCAAGCCCTTACCCAATCTCTGGTTATTCAATTAGTGTTATTGTGACCCTTAATAGGTGCCCTAACGCACCTTAAAATCGTTAGTTGGCAAATCTTCAATTCCTTATCCCTTTCCCAAAAGGAAACGAGTTGTCCCAATAATGTCGAATACCCTGACCAATCCAAAAAAGGGGAGGAAAGAGGGGGGCGCGACAGGTCAAAAGTAGTTGAATTGTTTAGTTGCAGTTGGTTTTGTAGAAATATTGTAGACAAGTTGTTACTTATGAACAAGTTTGTTGAAGTTTAATTGTAGCAGATTTGTGCTACAATTATTTTACCCTATGTTTTGTTATTTTATCCAGGATACTAGTGCTAACAATAGGAAACATTTTGTTGTTTTTATCTTCACTGGTTGAAAGTTATTAGTACTTGATCTCATTGTTGTTATCATATAACTCCATTACAACCTAATTATTATATAGTTATTTTGTCAACTCCAGATTATGTAGTTATTTTGTAGCTTTTTTGTAGATAAAGTGTAAGAATCATTAATAACTAATGATTTGTGCTAAAGATAATTAAACAATTGTATATTATAGATATAAATCATTCATAATCCAATCAAGTTATGAAAGTCTGAACTCAATACAGAATAGTAATTAAATAAAACAAATTCAAACCAACTACATTAAGAGTTGAAAACACCTCAACTATAATTCTCATGATCTCATCAATATTTTTTATCAAAAAATCTGTTCAATATATAAAATTTTATTTCTTCTTGGGAGCATTCTTGCAAGATCTTTTGTTATGCCCTTCTATTCCGTAGTTTCCACATGAAACCTTGTACTTATTTACATTTATTCCATCATATGTTTTGTATCTTTATTTTTTAGGTCTTCTTGGTTGTCTTTTCCCAGTAGATGAATTTACAACTTCTTCAGCTATATGTTGTGGTACTTTCCATTTGCTTTCATCAGGCAGCGGGTCTACTGGTATTTCATAAGTATTTAAGAGGATCTCCCTCGTATAATAAGGAGAACAATAGTTTTCATAAGACTCATTCATGTGCCTTAAAGCAGCCAAAGCGTGTGCACAAGGAAGTTCATCAAGCTGGAATTGTCCACAACTACATCTCTTGTTTTCAAGAAAAATAATATAGCGCTTCACACCATCTATCACTGTATGGATGTGATCTGTTGAAGCCTCACCTACAATTACATTACAAACACACAACAAATTATCTACAATGTAGCTACAAAATAACTACAATGATTCTACAATTTTTCTACAATGTTTTTTAATATTTTATTTTGATGAAATAAATGATCAGACGTTGTTGGATATAGCTTACTC
The DNA here is from genome assembly GCA_005239505.1 of Nicotiana paniculata. Lineage (NCBI taxonomy): Eukaryota > Viridiplantae > Streptophyta > Magnoliopsida > Solanales > Solanaceae > Nicotiana > Nicotiana paniculata. The sequence goes on along the minus strand of ML305539.1, from coordinate 46,257 downwards.
TAAGCTTCTGCGACAATGTTATATTGTCCTCCTACTCTTTGTTGTACTTTTTCCCAAAGTATAAGAATGTACCCTTTGCTTTCAATAACTTTTCATTAGTCCAACGTTCAAGAAGAGTCCCCATGTACTCTAATAGTTCTATTATCGGCAGCTCTCTTGCATTTCTTGTTACCGCATTCAATGACTCTGCAATGTTTGATGTCATAGTCCAAGTTCTGTTCACTGTAGCATGTACTCGAGACCATATGTGATAGACAATATCGTATAAGTATGCTTTAACACACGGGTAAATCTCTTCAACCTTTGACATTCTTTCATTAAATTCATCAAGCGTGTATGATCGCGCCGTGGCAAAGTACAATTCGCTTAACTTTAGATGACCCTTCTTGAACTTTGACCTTATATTTGTCCAGATATGCTACATGCAAGAATAATGTGCCATTCCGGGATAAACAATAGATGTTGCCTTCGGAATACTCTCATTCCGACCCGAAACAACACACATATTTGGTTTTTCACCATATGCATGTTTGAATTGCTCAAAAAAACACTTCCATGATGCGTCATTTTTCTGAATCAACAACAGCATAGCAAGTGGTAATATACTACTATCATATGTGGCAAAAATCAATTCAATTCCCATCATAAATCTGTAGAGGAAGAATATACATACAAACTACAAATTTTCAACAATATATCTACAATAAATCTACAATACATATTGCATCCTTTGTGCTAGCTGTTAGCATTATTCCCCTGTAAGCTGACTTCAAGAAGGTCCTATCAACTACTACAACTGGCCTACAACATTTCTAACCATTGATTGACGTACTAATCGCAACAAATGCATATAAGAAACAGTCATCGTCGGTCTTCTTCAATTTAACTACCGTCCCCGGATAAGTCTTCTCCAGAATAACAAATAACTAGGCAATCGACTGTAGGAGTCATCAGGATGACCTCTCAAAAACTCCAAAGCCTTTTCCTTTGCCCTCCAAGCTTGCTTGTATGTTAAGTTCACGCCATGTTTAGACAACATATCAGTTTGTATGTTTTTTGGTGTGTAAATTGTCTTAGGATCAGCATATTTTGGTATAACCATGCTACTCACTACCATGGCAGTAGGTTTGCATTGTATGTATGTATTGTTCATCAAAGAGCATGTGTGCAATCTGTTGAATTTTCGAACCTTGAACATTGCTGAATCATTTATGCTGGTGGACTTAAAGTGCCATGTACAATTTTCCCCAACACATACCAAGCAGTAGCTACAGAATAAATACAATTTAAACAATGGTATGAAAAATGTAGATTAAAAAAATAGGTTGTTTAAGCATGAACATAGTATATTTAACAATTCATATACAAAAAAAGTACAAGCTATCTACAATTTGTATACAAAGATATCACAAACACTGAAGAAGTAAAAAAAATACAAATAAACTACAAATTAAACAAAACATGATTTTTGACAATTTATATGTTCCTACCTTCTAGCACTAGATCTTTTCACCCTAAATTGGAACTTGTTCATGACAGAATAGTGCTTCATTGTACTGGCAATAGTTTGCTTGTCTTTGTATACTTGGCCTACTTCATAACACTTGGTGTATTTCCTGTTATGATTATACTTTCATATTCCACTATCGTCGAGGATGTTGGTATATCAATTAATTTCATTGTTCCAGATGAACCTACAATCAATTAAAGCTAAATACACTTATGAACTATATTGTAGATATTTTGTAGTAAAATTGTAGAACAAATAAAATTTAATACTTATATTGATCTACACATGTTATGTAGTTTTTTGTAGAAATATTTTAGAACAAATTAAACTCAATACTAATATATACATCTACACATGTTATGTAGTTCTTTTGTAGAAATAATGTAGAACAATTTTAGAACAAATGAAATTTAATATTTATATTGATTTACACATCTTATGTAGTTTTTTTGTAGAAATATTGTAGAAAATTTGTAGAACATTGAGATATAAAAAAATTTCGCTACTGATATAACAGATCAAACTTGCAATTATGTTCGAATTAGAGATACTCAATTCCAAACAGAAATCACGCACTATTATACATAGCGGATATATTCCTAAGCTTTTGTTTTCCTTTTTCGTCTCCATTTATACTCGAGCTCCCATATCGTTCCTAATTTCCATTGGAGGACAATGTATTTGATTTCGATTATTTTTTCTGATGTATCGATCATTAGATGCTCTGTGCTTGTAGAATTCAATTGGCTATAACTTGCATCTTCGCTGACTACAATTCCATCGATATGAAAATCTTTGTATATCCCAAAGCTATACCAACTCCCATTTAGCTGAAGCATAATAGCAATTTCCGACATTATTGCGCGTGATTCAGTATAATTGTAGCTCATTGATTCGATTTTGCTTGTGAAACCAGAATATACAGTGAAAACAGAGTAGTTTCGAAAAAAAGAGTGCCAAAATTGTGAGAGAAACAAGATTAATTAATGGCAAGTAATGCGTTGAAGAAAATCTCGGAAGAATCCTTTACTATCCCAAATTCTCGCGCCTAAAAAAGGAATGTTACAGCTGAAAGGGTTCTGTTTTAATTGAGTTGTATATATTTTGTAGGAAAAATATGTCCATGGCGGGTAATATGTCAAAACCTGGACATTTATTGTAATATAGTTTCATATATGATACAGGAATGAAAAAATCTCAAATATCGCATCTTAAATAAAAGGAACTAAACTAATAGACTAAGGAGGCTTTTGTTGGGCCAAGACATTCTTGTTGGGACTTGTGTGAATATTGGATGGACATTCATCCTGGATTCCAACCCTCTCCCCCCCCCCCCCCCCCCCCAAGCTGGAAAGGGAGGACATTCGAAGCGTGGAAATGAAAGCCTGATGCTGAACACCTAACAAAAACTTGGTAAAAACACCAGCAACTTGAGATGAGGTAGAAGTAGAAAGTAAATTGATAAGTCCACAGTTCAATGCATCGCGAACAAAGTGACAATCCACTTCTATGTGCTTCGCCCTTTCATGAAAGACGAGATTTTTGGCAATATGGATGGCAGATTGACTGTTACAATTAGGGGTGTACATGGACCACGTTGGTTCAGTTTTTATCAAAACTAAACCAAACCAACTATATCGGTTTGGATTGGTTCGGTTTTGTCGGTTTTTCGGGTTTTCTGTCACTTAAATATTATTTCAATAAATATTTGATAAGTAAATATATATCTTGTGAATATAAAAATTCACAAACATATTATCATTTAAATATTCTTATGGGAGAATTCTATTAGTAACACATACTCCTAGTTATTTTTTAGTTGTCTGACAATAATTTTTCGTTGATGTATACTTTCAGGTTAACCGAATTTAGTAATGAAACATAAAAATAATATGATACCTAAATATTAATAACAATTAACATTCGAAAAAGATATAGGAATTTAGTATATCTTAACATATGATATGAATATGGAAGAACAAAGAGATAGACGCATTTTAGTAACACTTGATAAGAAAGTGATCACAGAACCCATTATTTAAGGTTAATAAATATGAAGCACTTCATATTCTATTAAATTTTATATCCCGCAAGAGAATCCCAAATAAATCTAGAAATTTTTTAAAGAAAATTTATATAAAATATTAAAAGTATATTGTAAAATTTTTATATTTATATGTTGGGTTGATTCTTTTTTACTCAATACCAAATCAAATCAAACCAAACCTAGTCAGTTTTTTTTAATCGGTTTGGTTTGACTTTTCGGTTTGGTATGGTTTTTCGGTTCGATTGGTACACCCCTAATCACAGTAAACCTCAACAGGAAGCAGACTATCAACAACAAATTCACCAAGCAATCTAACAACTCAAACCACCTCAACAACTAACAACCTAAGAGTCTGCTTCAGCAGATGATAGGGCAATAGTATCCTGCTTTTTGGACTTCCAGGAAATAGGGTAGCCACCAAGAAAGAGAATAAAACCGCTGACTAATCTCCTAAATCTGCATAACCTGCCCAGTCAGAGTCACAGTACCATATGAGAGTAAAACTAGCAGAACTAGGCAGATGAATCCCCAAGGTAGGAGTACTAGTCAGGTATCGAAGAACATGATAAGCAGCATTCAAATAAGGCAAACGAGGGGATGTCATGAATTGGTTGAGGTGTTGAACAGTCAAATAAATGTCGGGCCTTGTGTGTTGTAAGAAAATTCAATTTCCCCACTAATTTTCTATACAAGGAAGGGTCAGATAACAACTCCCCCATGTCAGCTAGAGGTGGGCGTTCGGTACTTCGGTACGATATTTAATAACTACGGTTCGAAGACATAACATATGCAAAAGAGATGATATAGACTACACACGGTCCCGAGAGGAAATGGGGCTCATCGGATCTGCTGAAGGAACGGAAGGGTGGCACCATTATCAGTGGTCTGAGCTACCTGTTGTGGAACCACCTACATCCATATAAAAGATGTAGCGCCCCTGGGCAAAGAGACGTTAGTACCTTTGAATAGTACTAGTATGTATTAAAAAAAGTTTATTCTAAGTAAAATTAAACAGTGCACAATTGGACGACAGTCAGAGTAACCACACAAGTACCACACGGATATACAGAAAATCACAAATGAAGATTCCACAGTTACTCATTTCAATTGTTCATCTGTTTCGGCGCGCAACCCGATCCCACCTTACATCCACATATCACCCTTATTACCTCTCCACCCCTATTACTTCGTGTTGCAGCACGCAACCCGATCCCACCGTACAATCATATTTGATAGCAACAATAGCCAACAATTATATCACAGGGATCTTCGTCATCAAGAACATAAGTTCATATCAACCAACAACTATATGAAGTCAAGGCACAATAATCCTTACCAAACACTAATTCACATATGGTGTTGCCATCATTATTTAACTCAATTAAATAAATTCACAGTCTCTTTACATCATTTGCCACACTCGGCCCTTAGAAACTAGATACATTCCCATATTAGGGTACGTTAACATTCTTTCATTTAGTAGCACATACTGCCATATTCACATATTCGAACATTTAACAAACCTTACACATGATAGGATAAACACAAATAATTACCCTTCAAAATCGCAACTGGCATGGTAATCGACTAAGAAAATCAAAGAATGAAGTCTTTCACCTCGACATAGCAGGACAATCAATTCACGTATGCTCAAGCAAGAATTTCATACCGTATGCTCGGACACCAACTAGATGACTCTACAGGGATTAAAGTTATCCATACATACCTTAAATCAAAATTCCCCTATAATTTTTTTATCATAAATCACCGGACCGTCTAGCACCGTCAATCTATTCCACAATGTGACGTATTTCACTTAGAATTAGGAACCATAAACATAACTCGAACTTATTTAGGCATTTTATCGAACGCTATGTGACCCCTTAGATTACTAACCCCCTTTTTGTGAATAATTACCCAAACTCGTTTCCCTTTACTAGATTAGGGAGTTTAACTTACATGCATGCAAGATATCGGCTTTTATATCCAAGAATTAATTTATGTGTTCTACCTTTTTTAGCCAAAACCTGAGAATTAAAAGGAAATGGGGTGGGGATTCACCTCTTAGAGTGAAGAAGATGACAATTACTCAATAACTTCCAGGCCTGAGTGATAGTGAAGAATCAATTTTTGGGTGAAGATGGAACCTTCTCTATCAAGAACTCTCTCTTCCCTCTCTCTATTTTGTTCAGAAAATCGTTAAAATGGAAGGGGGTAAGTGTTTTAATGAACTGGGGGTCGGGTATAAAATTAGAATTTTAAAAGTCTCGAAGCAGAAATGTGGTCAGGAATGCGAGGTCCGCATTCCTGTCGAATAAATGGCCCTCAAATGGGCCAAAAAGAAATCGGACTGCGCAGGTATGCGACCACTATGCGGTCCGCATACCTGTTATGCGATCGCATAGTGCGTCGCATAACCTCTTCGGCAAAAATGGAGGTGCAAGAATGCGACAGCTATGCGGTCCGCATTCCCAAAATACGATCGCATCTTGGGCCGCATAGATGTCCTCAAATTGGACAGCAGACTGTTCATGTATGCGACCACTATGTGGTCCGCATACTTGTTATGCGATCGCATACTGCGTCTCATAACAGCGCAACTCTGGAAAATTTTATCTTTTGAGTCCCGGGGTACTTTTTACTCAAAAAGGGTCCATTTTAAGAATTCCTACAGTTATAACAACACGGGGACCTATTTGGGCATTATTTTTAGCCATAAAATTTTACGGGTCTTTACATTCTCCCCCACTTAAAATTAGTCATCCTCGAATGAGGATTGGGGAATCACTAGAGTAGGAAAAACACAAAATAAACCAACCCCTAAATTTTCACTAACTCCGATAATTTCTGGAAATTTCGCCAGAGTTTCCTTGGAATATAGGCCTATCCACCTGTCAGAGAGCCCCCGAAACACATGTTTAACCAATTCCACACATTACCAGTCACTCCATCAACTCGCATATAGTTGGGTTACCTCAACAAGTCGTATGCAATTCAATTACTTCAACATGATATACCTTTTTCAGTTAACACCACAAACTTGCATACCATTTAACTATCACATGAATTGCACATAATTTATCTTACTTCAAGGAGTAGCACATTACCCAAATAATCACAACATACACAAATATGGCACAACTTGAGAAGTTACAATAGTAGGGAAATTAGGGGGAAAATGGGGTGCTTTTGCACAAAATTTGACACAACATATAATTGCTTAGGAATGACAATTTTAAAACCATTACCGAACTTATTCAAACAAATGGGGATATTTCTCTTTCATTTCATTTTCCGCTTCCCATGTGGCTTCCTCGACTTGTTGACTTCGCCATAACACTTTAACAGAAGCAATATCTTTGTTCCTCAATCTACAGACTTGCCTATCAAGAATAGCAACTGGAACATCTTCATATGACAATCCTTCATTAATTTCAAACTTCTCAACCGGCACAATGGCGGATGGGTCCCCAATCACCTTCTTCAACATGGACACATGAAACACCGGGTGCACTAATGACATTTCAGGGGGCAATTCCAGTCCATAAGCCACTTGTCATATCCTTTGAGCGATCCGATATGGCCCGACATACCTAGGGATAAATTTCCCTTTATTCTCAAACCACATTACTCCTTTCATGGGAGATATCTTCAAGAACACCCAGTCATCTACTTGAAACTCCAAATCCCTACGACGAACGTCCGCATATGATTTCTGGCGACTCTGAGCAGTTTTCATCCTCTCCTGAATGACTCTAACTTTTTCCATAGCCTATTGCACGAGATCCGGCCCTAGAAATTATGCTTCGCCGACTTTGAACAATCCAATCGGAGACCTACACCTTCTTCCGTACAATGCCTTAAATGGGGCCATCTGAATACTAGCGTGGAAGCTGATATTGTAAGAAAACTCTATAAGCGGCAAGTGATCATCCCAGCTATCCTTGATATATAAAACGCAAGCTCGTAACATATCTTCAAGCATTTGAATAGTCCCCTCCACTTGACCGTCCGTCTGCGGGTGGAAAGTTGTGCTGAGATTTACCTGAGTACCCAAACCTTGCTGAAATTTCCTCCAAAATTTAGCTATGAACTGGGCCCCTCGATCCGAGATAATAGAAACTATAGTGCCATGGAGTCTGACTATTTCCTTGATATACAACTGAGTGTATTGTTCTGCAGTATCGATGGACTTGACTGGAAAGAAGCGAGCTGATTACGTGAGTCGATCCATTATTACCCAAATTGAGTCGAACTTGCGCTGAGTGCGGGGTAACCCTACCACAAAGTCCATATTGATCATCTCCCATTTCCACATTGGTATTTCCATAAGCTGCGTCAACCCACCGGGCCTCTGATGTTCGGCCTTCACTTGCTGACAATTCGGACACCTAGCCACAAAGTCCACCACACCCTTCTTCATACCATTCAACCAATAAATGTCTTTGAGATCATGATACATCTTCGTAGAACCTGGGTGTACTGAATACCTGGAATTGTGAGCCTCTGTCATTACCCTTTTCCCGAAGATCATCCACGTCTGGAGCACATAGCCTCCCTTGGCACCGCAAAACACCATCATCATTGCCTAGCAAAAATGCTGAGGTCTTGTGATTCAGGATTGCCTCTCTCAACTGTGCCAATGCTGGATCTCTGAATTGCTTTTCCTTGACTTCTGTTACAAGTTAAGATTCTGCTCCATTACACACCACGACATCCGCTTCGTCTGAGGTCGAAAGACAGACCCCCTGACTAGCCAACTGATAAACCTCCCGAGCCAAAGACCTCTGATCTACTTCCAAATGAGACAAGATACCCATGGACTTCCGACTAAGGGCGTCGGCCACCACATTCGCTTTCCCCGGATGGTAAAAAATATTCATACCATAATCCTTGAGCAACTCCAACCATCTTCGTTGCCTTAAGTTTAACTCATTCTTCTTGAATAAGTATTGAAGACTCTTGTGGTCTGTAAACACGTCCACATGGACCCCATAAAGATAATGCCGCCAGATCTTCAGTGCAAACACCACCGCTGCGAGCTCCAAATCATGCATTGGATAATTTTTCTCGTGATTCTTGAGTTGGCTAGAATCATACGCTATAACCTTCCCGCATTGCATCAACACACACCCCAAACCAACGCTTGAAGCATCATAATAAACCACAAATCCCTCTGTACCCTCTGGCAAGGTCAACAATGGCACCGAAGTCAATCTCAATTTCAATTCCTGAAAACTCTTTTCACAAGCATCGAACCACTAGAACTTTACTGCTTTCTGCGTCAACTTAGTCAGTGGGGAGGCAAAAGTAGAGATTCCCTCCATAAATCTTCGATAATACCCAGCTAGACCCAAGAAAATGTGAATCTCTGTTGGGGTCGTCGGTCTAGGCCAATCCTTTATTGTTGCGATCTTTTGGGGATCAACCTGAATCCCTTCCCTGGAAACAACATGGCCCAAAAAGGTGACCGATTCTAGCCAAAACTCACATTTTGAAAACTTCGCATACAACTAGTGCTGATGAAGGGTCTGCAGAACTGCCCTGAGGTGATTAGCATGATCTTCCTGACTCCGCGAATAAACAAGGATGTCGTCAATGAAGACAATAACGAAGGAGTCAAGAAACGGGTTGAAAACCCGATTCATAAGATCCATAAAAGCTCCTGGGGCATTGGTTAGCCCAAAAGACATTACCAGAAATTCGAAGTGCCCATAACGGGTCCTGAATGCGGTCTTAGGAATATCCTGCTCCTTGATCTTCAACTTGTGATACCCGGACCGTAAGTCAATCTTTGAGAAGAACCTAGCACCTTGCAACTAGTCGAACAAATCATCTATTTGAGGCAATGGATATTTGTTTTTTTATAGTGATCTTGTTGAGTTGCCGTTAATCAATACACATACGGAGCGATCCATCCTTCTTCCTGGCAAAAAGAATCGGTGCGCCCCAAGGCGACACACTTGGCCGTATGAAACCCTTTTCAGATAGATCTTTCAATTGTGCTTTCAGCTTTCTCAGTTCCGATGGCGCCATCCTGTAGGGTGGAATAGATATTGGCTGCGTATCTGGCAATACATCAATCCCGAATTCAATCTCTCTATCTGGCGGAACTCCAAGAAGCTCATCCGGAAATACTTCTAGATACTCATTCACAACCGGCACGGACTCAGGAGTAGGCACCTCTTAAGTGGTGTCCGCAACCCGGACCAAATGGTAGATGCACCCCTTCCTGATCATTTTTTAGGCCTCGAGGTAGGAAATAAACCTACCCCTCGGCACAGCATCGCTCCCCTTCCATTCGATAACTAATTTGTTAGGAAATTTGAGCCTCATAATTCTGGTTTGGCAATCGAGTTTAGCAAAGCACGAGTAGAGCCAATCCATTTCCATGATAACATCAAAATTCACCATTCTTAGCTCAATAAGATCGGTCGTGGTGTCCCGACCACACACCGTGACAACACAATTCCTATAGACTCGCGCGGACGTAATAGAATCACCAACCGGAGTCGACACAGAGAACGAGTCATGAAGTTGTTCGGGTTATATCCCAAAACTAGAAGATAAAAATGGAGTAACATAGGACAATGAAGACCCGGGATCAATAAGAGTATAAACATCATACATTTGGATAGTCAGAATACCTGTGACGACATATGCGAAAGCCTCCGCACTCTGGCGACCACTCAAAGCATAGAACCGACTGGGTCCCCCCGATCCCGTGCTCCACCCCTAGCTGCACCGCCCCCTGTTGGAGCTGGAGGGTGTGCTGAAGACATAGCGGCTGAAGACTTGGATGCTGAGCAGTACCCCTACTCGCGCCCTGACTAGGTGCACGGCAGTCTAGCTGGATATGGCCTCTCTCTCCGCATCTATAGCACACTGGTATATCCAAGTAACAAGGCTCGGAATGAAACCTCCCACACTTAGGGAATGGTGCCCTCCGTTGCTGCTGGAACCTTCCACCTGAACGACCTGACTGATGGAACCTCCTGTTATCTGGACCTGGTCCAAAGCGACCTCCCTGCTGATAACTGTACCCTGATGATGGGGCACTGGCTGAGGAGTGAGCATAGGACTGGGATGGCCCTGATGACCCTCTCCCAAGGGTTGATCTCCCACCTGCAACTGAACTCCCAGGGTTGCCCGCTGACCGTGCCCTACTAACACTCTCTCTCTCCATCCTTATCTTCAAATTCCGAGAATCTATAGCCTGGGCGAATCACATGATCTTCCCATAATTCATATCTGAATGCAAGGCAGCTGTAGCAGCTTCATTAACAACCCAGGGACCAAGGCCCTGAACAAACCGACGAACTCTAGCCTCCATAGTCGGCATCATGTGGATGGCATATTTGGACAGGCGCACGAACTCCATGTGGTACTCCCACACACTCATGTTTCCCTGCTTAAGGACCTCAAACTCTGCAGCACGGGCTTCCATAGTCTCGGAAGGCAAGAAATGATTCATGAAGGCATCAACAAACTCATCCTACTTCGCCGGAGGGCTCCCCTCCCCATGGGAACACTCCCACATCTCAAACTATGAATACGCCGCTCCCTTTAGCCTATAGGAAGCCAACTCAGCCCCCTCTGTCTCTTTAGCCTTCATAACCCGGAGAGTCTTGTACATCTCATCTATAAAGTCTTGAGGATCTGCCTCTGGGTTGGTGCCTGTGAACTCTGGAGGGGCTAACCGCAGAAACTGGTTGATTCTGGAACCTAAAGAATCCCCTTGCTCGCTAGAGGACGCATAGGCAGCATGAGATCTTTGGGCATGGGAGGCCACTAGCTGAGTCAACATCTGAATAGCTCCCCTGAGATCCCCATCAGAAATACTGGGACGGGAAGCTGGGACTGAGAAGGGATTTCAGCACCCTCCGTTGGAGTAGGAACATGGATAGCCTGGCCTGGAGTGGAGGAGTCGGGCTGGTTTGTGGCCGGGGAATCATCCACACCCGCACCACCAGCTGGAGAATTTGTGGAGCTGGGCAAAATCCATCTCTTTCCATCTCTATGTTCGCTAAAATTGCTTCCTTTTCTTGCTTTCATGAAGCCGACCTTAACAGACATCTCCACTCTTGGGGTGGCATTGACCTCTCGGCTGAGTCGAGCTCTCTTCTTGGGTGCCATTTTCTGAAAATTGGGACAATGCACGAGTTAGATAAAGATGTTCTCACCTTCTACTTCATCGCACGATACAAAGTAACAATGAAAGGGTATTTTCCTAAATGTCCATGCAGCCCCCTATTATAGATGTGGTCGACAACACACCGATAAGAAGGGATCTACTAGACACGGCTCCGAGACATCCTAGGACACTTTAAAAATTGGGCCCTGATACCAAGTTTATCACGCCCCAAAATCGAGGACCGATACCGGCACCTAACCGGATGATCCCGATCAAGCGGACCTAGATTGCCTTTCCTACCCAACGCGTTACCCCGTGTTTACAATATACATTATTCCACATGAATTAGCAATTTAGAGTTTAATCATGAATTTACCATTTGAGTTCCTTTTATCCTTTCAACATTTGGTAATCACAAAACAGACAATAATTCCGATTCGGACCACGATTACTAGTAAACACAATTACTGCCCAAAATACATATATGTACGACCCACATCATGACTACGGAGCCTCTAAGAGTACTAAGAGTTTACACCATACTTGTCGGCAATAATGCCCCGGATATACCTTAGAAGACATAACATACACAAAAGAGATGATATAGACTACACATAAGGTGAGTGCGAATTGGATTAAGGTATAAGATGGGTCGTGTTATATGAGCTTATGAAAGGTTTAATTGAATCTCATTGCGGTATTGTGGCGGTGTTAGCGTATGGGCATTATGAGTTATTGTTCATCTTGATCTATGGCTTGAGCAAAGTGGGGGAATTCTGTTGTTGATAAGTTGAGTGCGCGGCTAAGTGTCGTATCAGTTTCAGTTGGAGGTATACGGGTGAATCAATTATGTCCTGCAGAAGTGGAGTTTGAGAATGACGCGAGTAATGGAAATTTGGAAAAGTTAGATGGTCAGCCATGGTGGAATTGGCGCAGTGGCGGTAGTAGTCTGTCCTTTCAGCATGATTAGTTATGCATATGAGTTATGATGGTGCATGTGAGTGCTTGATGGCCGTCGTAATTGATTTTATTTGGAAGCATCCAAGTATTATGGCTTGTCATGTGTAGGCGGATCCGGGAAGTATTATGGTGGTATGGACTATTACTTGAGGATTTGCATGTTTTGTGACTATGAGAATTCACTCTTGTGTTGTTATGGTTCTCTTAAATTGATTTAAGTTAAAGGTTTCTATGTGATAAAGTGTTTACCCTATTGGTGGTTCAGGAGTTATGATGAGATTCCTGTGCGATTGCATATTGGCATATTAGGTGCAGTGAACGGTATGAAATTTGTAAACGAGGATCAAGGTAGCAGTTCGGTGTTGGCAAGGATGTCACGAGCTTGGATGAGCAAGGAAAGGGATTTGGATGTGTAGAGTAAGCTGGTATTGTCTTCAGCATCACCTGAGATCGGTGGTTGTGTAAGAGGTGTTGCATACTGGTTGCAGATTTCTTGGTAGGCTTTACAGCAGTTGTGTGGCCGGTAGTATGGAGGTGCAGACTTGTTATCTAGTGCATGAGGTCGTGGAAGTGTATTCCACGCGAAGATCGTAAGAGTGTGACATGTAGTCACTTGATTGATTGAAGATTCAGACCAAGTATAAAGAAGTATAATATTGTTTATTTGAGAGTTTATGCCTGGAGGGCGATCGGTTCATTTGGTTGCGGATGTAGGGGTTTTGCTCCGGCTATGATGGTTTTTCTTGCGTTTTATAAGTAAAGGTAGGTTATTATGGACCCAGGTAAGGCTATTAGCCTAGCTCGGTGCGAGCGGAATCGGCTTGAAGGTTGTGAATGGATTTAAATATAATTATGGGCTCCATAAGAGTCAGATATGTTCATTTCAGTATAGCGCTTCTCATGGAGAGGTATTAGAACATTAGATGTTGTTCCATCCTCGTCCATTTCATGTAATATTATGATTATGCCATGTGAGCTGTGAAACGGCTTGATAGTTTCTTATGTGTTGAGATTCCGCGTAGTAATGATGTTATGTGAGCAGTATAACTCTTGAGATTCAGAGTATATATATCTCACCTCAGTTGTGCTTGAGTTTTGTAGCGTATGGCTCTATCAGTCTCCCCGTGATGGTATTATGAACTTACCGTGCTTGTGACTGATATTCGATATTCTGTGGTAATGAGCAATTTAGCTCGGTGTGTATCTCCTTGCGTGAATTTTATGGGTGGATCAGGTGGCACGCCGCCACGGTTATGTTATTTGGATCGGGATGCACGCCGCAACAGTGTGATGTTGAGTACAGTCCCCTATATTTATTTTTCTTGTGTTTTACTTTCTATTTTCTGAGGAAAGTTCATATTAGTTGCGGGAGTCGAGTAGTCCCTTCCTGAGTCATTTCCTTATGTATCATGTTCGAGTTGTGGCCTATTAGCGCATTGTGGCATCATGTGAGACTGTTGGTCATGTCTGGGGTGACTTGTTGTCTAAGCAGTTCATACTGGGTGAGACGAGATTTATCGGATCAGGGATCAGTGCGATACGATTGTGTGAAGTATATTAAAGAACAAATACCATTAGTTGGTTCGTAATTAGGTGATGATTCTACGCAAGAGAAGAGGTTCGATGATTTGTTGACTCTACAGTTGGTTGTAAACTTCTACACATCTCCTCCGTTGCGGTGGTATCGTAAAAGTTATAGCAGAACCTATATATATGTCATGAGATGCATTGGGAGCATCAGATTCGTGGAATTTTGGATATTAAGGATCAGGGAATGTCATTATGGTTAAATGATGAATCATGCGGTGTATGGTGCTAAGTCAGCAAAGGAATACAATCATGTTCTGGTACCTTGTGTAGTGATTGATTTGGTGTTCATATACTGGAAACAGGCCTGGCAAAGAATTTCGGGAATTGGAACTGGGTTCTGAGCTTATTGAATGGATAAAAGAAGATATCTTCGGATTCGATCGAGCTAATGCGCTTGGCTGAGTGATGGCAGCACAGGTAGGTGCATGCAGGGTTAAACGGTGATTTCGGATAACTCCGGAGCAGTTCTTAGTGCGTTCGAGGACGAACGCATGTTTAAGTGGGAGAGAATGTAACGACCCGACCGGTCGTTTTGAACTCTAGCGCATCGTTTGGCGGTTTAAGGCCATGAGCAGCTTCATTTCATGTATTATGACTTGTAGGCATGGTCGGAACTGAATTTCGGGAAGTTCAGAGTCGAATTGGAAAGAAAGTTCTTATTTCGGAAGTCTTAAGTTGGAAGAATTGACTAAGATTGGATTTTTGAGTAAACGACCTCAGAATCAGGATTTGAAGGTTCCAGCAGGTTCGTATGATTATTTCGGACTTAGGCGTATGTTCGGAACGAATTTTGGATGACCCGGGAGCGTTTAGGCGCATATTGTGGAAGTTACTATTTTAGAAGAAATTTCATAAGTCTGGGTTGAGGTGCATTTCAGTGTTATTGATGTACATTTCGGATTCCGAGTCTGGGAATAGATCTGTATGGTGATTCTGGTGTTAGGAACACGATCGGAAGTGAATTTAGAGGTCTGTGGGTCATTTTGGAGTCATTTGGCTAAGTTAGAAATTTGAAAGTTTTTAAGAAGTACGACCGGAAGTGGAAATTTTGATATCGGGTCGGATTCCGGTTCTGAAAGTTGGAGCAGGTCTGCAATGTTGAATGTCACTTGCATGCGAAATCTGGGGTCAATCGGACATGATTTGATAGGTTTCGGCATAGAATGTAGAAGTTGAAAATTTCAAAGTTCATAAGGATTGAATTGAGTTGCGATCCATTGTTTTGATATTATTTGATGTGATTTGAGGCTTCGAGCAGGNGGGGGGGGGGGGGGGTGGATTCCGGGTGGTTATCGGATCGAATTTGGAAGTTGAGAAAGGCTAAGGTTGCTGGTGTCTGGTGTGACCGCACCTCCGCAACAAGGGCCGTAGGTACGACTTTGGCGTCGCAGATGCGAATTTTGGCTGGCTTGGCTGGGGGCGCAGGTGCGAGGTTATTTCCGCACCTGCGGAAGCGCAGATATGGAAGAAGGAGCGCAGGTGTGTAGCCCGGCTGGGGAGGAGGAAGCCGCAGGTGCGGGTGCATGGGCGCACCTGCGGGCGCGCAGGTGCGAGGATGGAGGCCGCAGGTGCGGAGGTCGGGTCTGGGCAGTGTGTATTTTAAGACAGGATTTGGCCATTTTTCTCCTATTTTTCATTTGGTTTGGACGATTTTGGAGAGCTTCAAGGGGAGATTTTCATCAAGAAACTCTAGGTAAGTGGTTTCTTCCCGTTTATTAATTAAATACATGATAATATGCGGATTTGGACATGGGAATTTGTAGAAGTTATGGGATTTGGGAGACCTAGAATTTGTATTTTTGGATTATTACCACGAATTTGAGCATGAAATTGAGAGAGAATTGTATATTTGGGTTCGTAAAGTTATGGGTAATCTTTATCTTTAAAAAATTTCAGAATCCGGGCACGTGGGTCTGAGGGCAATTTTGTCAACTTTCCGAGCGGAGTGGGAAATTTATATAAATTGAATTGTTATAAGTATTAGAGTATATTTTTATTGGTTTGCCCGTTATTTGGTTAGTTTTGGGCGTGGTGCATCAATGTGAGTCGTCAAAAGGGCTTGGAGGCCGGTTATGAATCTTTGGAGCGAGGTAAGTCTCCTTTCTAACCTTGTAAGAGGGAATTGTCTCTATAGGTGAAATAATTAAATACATGCTGCTATTTATGGGGACTACGTACGCACGAGGTGATGGGAGTCCGTGCGTAGCTACTAATCTGCTTATGTCCGGGTAGTCTAAGACCCAAAAGCATATTTTATTTGCCATACTTGTAACTTTATTGATGAATTTGGAAACGATTAAACCTTATCGAACTTGGTAAATGAATTTCTGGAAAAGATTTAAATCTATCTTCACCTCCATTAAAAGAGAATTTTATCACCTCCTTGGGTGATTGTTTTCCTGAAAAAATGTGAATTTATTGTGTGAATGTGTGTATTTATGAGTACCTGAGTCGCATGTATGATTCGCGAGCAGGGTAACTCTATTATTTATATAGGATCGCATCGGATGATTGATTCGCAAGCGGGGTAATAGATGCATCTATGGTTCGAGTCGTTCGACCCTTCGGCAGTGCACAGTTTACATTTATCATTGGTTCGAGCCGTTCGACCCTCGGCATTACTTGCGCATGATAATTGATGCGTACTTTCTGTGATTCTAAGTGTTTACTGGCCTGGAATTATAAATTGACAACTGAAATGACGAAGATTCCAAAGTAGTAAAATGTGAAAAAGGTTGTTATTTCCTATCACTACTTGTTAATTACCTATGATATCCATGCTTAGTGTCACCCTTGGTTTTATTAGATTGACCTCTAGCAAGTATCAAATTCGACCTCTCGTCACTACCTCTTTGAGGTTAGGCGGGATACTTACTGAGTACACGTTGTTTCCGTACTCATACTACACTTGTTGTGCATTTTGGTTTCACGGGTGCATGTATATCTAGTGGCCCCGCTTGACGTCGTGGCATGGTTGATATGGGGACTTGGGCGAACTTCACATCTCAAGACGACCCGCAGCCGGCAGAGTCTCCCTCAAATGTATTGTATTGTACTTTATTTCTTTGTCAATTTGTATTTCGGACAATATTGTAACACATGTATACTTCCTAGAAATTTTGCTCATGCACTTGTGACACTGGGTTCTTGGGTTTATTTGTCGATTGAATTATTTAAAACATAGTTGTTTACTCGGTAACTGTATTTGATCATTATATAATGAAATGAAAAGTAAAGATTTTCAAAAATAATAAAATAGGAACTTAATTAACTAAGAAGGGTTAGCTTGCCTGACTGTGGTGTCTGACGCCATCACGATATTAATGAATTTTGGATCGTGACACAAATTCATAATTATTTAAACACTAGCAAATTATTTAATATAAATATTTATTATTCGGCATATCAAGATTTAAGAAGCCTAAATAAAAGATGAGGAAGAAAGAGACTTAGCCCTTTCTATAGTCCAAATCGGACGCTCATACCCACCAGCCCACCTACTCTACTTATTTTTCATGTCAGCGCCAACAGTCCAAAACACACGCCAGGCACACCCCTCACACACATCCCCTACTCCACTGTCCATGTGCGACATCTGAGCAGAAAATTTTAAATGAACGGTTAGGACCAAATCTTCTAGAAAACTCCAAAATATCAGCCTTTATTTTCTTTCCTTTTATTACTTTTATTTTACAATTTAATTTTAGTCATAGATCCATCTAATCTAATGGTCAGAATCCCTCTCATTATAATGTCTTTTCCTAATCCTAGTTCCTATTCTCTCTCTCCTAAAAAGACGCTTCTTTTCCTCCCTTTCCTTTACTTCACAAAATTCTATTATTGCTCAGCCACGGTAGATTTGCCATTACCATTTTCGAACAAGAAGCTCTGCACCTTATTTAATTTTCTACAACATCAACGTTCAAATTTCAAATGTTCAATAGCTTTCACTCAATTTCAAAATCCCTCCCAAATGAAGAACCCTAGATTTTCACCTGTAAAAACCAGCACTTGAAGTCCATCTATGTTGAAGAACAGAACCCCCATGATAATTTTATGGAAAAGGAGACAAGTAAGGCAGATGAAGAAATGATAAGAAGAAGACGATAAGGAAGATGAAGAAATGAGAAGCAGAGATGTTTCGGACTTTACAAATTCCAAACATTACAAAAGTTGTTTGATGAAGACCAATTCCACGCCACGTGTCAGCATCATGGGCACTGGATTAAATCACAGCCATCCATTCAACAAATCTGAGAAGGAATATTAGAAGTTTCTACAATGTATATAGGCACATGCACACACATTGTAAAGAATAATTTCTTGTTAGTTAGTTACACAATATCCAATAGAAATTGTACATGTGTATAGAAATATTTACTTACATTCTTTGTATCTATAGAATATATTTGTATATAAAGAGTACAAGGCTGTGAATAAAACAACACAGAAAATTTCACAAATCTCTCTTTTTTTCTTTCATGGTATCAGAGCAGATTTAAGCTCGATCCATACAATTTTCTGTTAAAACCCATAATTCTGCTCTAATTTCTTCCTTGAATCATGTCTGGCACAGAAGCTTCAACTGGTATTACCATTTCTGGAATCAGCAATGATTCCAATCACCCTTTCCATTTAAAATCTTCTGATACTCCAGGGATGACCTTAGTAAGTTCTCCCTTTGATGGGAGAGGATTCCCAGGATGGAAAAGGTCTGTCCTCATCGCAATCTCAGCCAAGAATAAGCTTGGTTTCATCAATGGATCTTGCACTGAACCATCAAAGGATGACAAGGACTACCCATTATGGAGTAGGTGAAACGACATGGTCACCTCTTGGCTTCTCAACTCTTTGACAAAAGAGATTGGTGATAGTGTCATTTACTCAAGAACAGCTAAGGATCTCTGGAGCATCCTGGAACACAGGTTTGGACAATCAAGTGGAGCAAAATTATATCATTTACAAAAGGAGATTTCAAAGACAGTGCAAGAAAACAACAGTATCTCAAATTATTTCACCACTCTTAAAAGACTATGGGATGAACTGGACTCTCTTAACTCACATTTAGGATGCACCTGTGCCTGTATTTGTGATGGAAAAGGGAAGATGGCTAAATTCATGGAAGACCAAAGGGTCATCCAATTTCTAATGGAATTAAATGATGCTTATGCACAATCAAGGGGAAATATTCTCATGCTTAGTCCCATTTCTGGAATGGATCAAACCTACTCATTACTGCTACAGGATGAGAGTCAAAGGGAGATACACATGAGCCCCCAATATCCTATAGAAGGGGTTTCTTTCATGGCTGGAACGCAAAACAAATTTTTCCAGAAAAACAATCAAGCACAGAAGGTTTGGAACCCACAACAAAGAGGAGGAAACACACAGAATAAGGCCAGACCAAAGAGATCTAAGTTCAATCCCAATCTAACTTGTAGCCATTGTTCAAAGGTTGGACACCTAAGGAGTGATTGTTACAGACTTATAGGATTCCTTGAAGAATTCCAGTTTACCAAAGGAGGAACAATAAAGGCAAATGGTGCAGTAGCAGATCAACAAGCAGATGCAAAATCAGATGAGAATAATGGAGGGAATTCAATCAATCAAATACAGTTTTTCAGCAAGGAACAGGTTTCTGAATTGATAAATTTGATCAAACAGGTGCAAACTGGAAATAAAACAAATACAAATTCAGAAATTAGTGCAAATGTTGTTGCTGGTACTATTCTTAAATATTTAGGGACATGTCTTGCTGTTTTTAACACTAAAACATGGATAATTGACTCGGGTGCCTCAGAACATATGTGTTTTGACTCTAACTCCTTTTTAAACCTATCACCTTTGGTTGTGCCCCTACACATAAGTTTGCCTAATTCCTTTCAGCTCTTTGTCTCACACATAGGACATGTTTGCATACAACCAGACATGATTCTGGAAAAAGTCCTATATGTTCCATCTTTCAAATATAACTTATTATCTGTTCATAAGTTATGTACTCAATTCAAATGCATTGTTAATCTTACTTCCAGTGAATGTCTATTGCAGGTCCCTTTAATGAGGATGGGACATGTTTTTGGTGAAGTAAAAGATGGATTATACCTACTCCAACCTAGGGATGTAGAGTCTAGAATTCAATTTACTCAAACTGTAACTTCCATTTCAAAAGGAAGTAGTTCCAGTCTATTGCCTAGTGCAGTTTCTTTTCCAGTTTTTGCTAATTCTGTTTCAAGTGTATTTCAATGGCATGTCAGGTTAGGGCATTTGCCCTTTTCAGTAATGAAGAAATTCAGTTTTATTCATTTCCCTTCAAATTTTAATCATGTTTGTGAAATTTGTGCTAAAGCAAGGAAAACTAGGCTTTCTTTCCCCATTAGTCAAATCAGAACAAATTCCCCTTTTGATCTCATTCATATAGATACTTGGGGACCCTTTAGAATACCTACTTACAATGGTTATAATTATTTCTTAACCATAGTTGATGATTTCAGTAGGGCCACTTGGACCTTTTTATTGAGCACTAAGAGCAATGTTTTTCCAGTTCTCAAATCTTTTCTTTACAAGGTTGAGAGGCAATTCAACAAGAAAATAAAAAGAATAAGGTCAGAAAATGCTTGGGAGTTGGGAAAGGGAACACTAGAATCTATTTTCCTTCAGGAACAGGGAATTATTCATGAGACATCTTGTGTAGCTACACCACAACAGAATGGAGTAGTAGAGAGGAAGCATAGACATCTTTTGGAAATTGCTAGAGGGTTGTTATTCCAGTCTAACATGCCACTACAATACTGGGGAGAATGTGTTTTAACTGCAACATTTTTTATAAACAGGTTTCCTTCCAAAGTGTTAAAAGGAAAGTCACCATATGCAGTTTTATTTGGAACAGAACCTGGATATGAGATACTGAGGAGTTTTGGATGTTTATGCTTTGTGTCCACTCTGTCTCAGAACAGAGGAAAATTTGAACCAAGAGCACATGCCTGTATTTTTCTATGATATGCACAAGGTCAAAAAGGGTACAAGGTAATGGAGAAAACCACAAAAAGAGTTTTTGTCTCCAGAGACATAAAATTCCATGAAAACATCTTTCCTTTTCACTCACCTCACTCCAACACCTATTTCCCTCCTTTTTCTGATCCTACCACTCCTGAACCAGATATGCCAACTACCAACATCTCAACTTCACCTCCTAATCACCAATTTTCTATCCATGAGCCTCAATCAGCCCCTCGCCACAATCATCTGGTCCACACATTCCTTCGACATCAAGTCCTATACCATTCAGGTCTCCACACACATCTCTCCATCCTGAGAGCACTCCTACACAACTCCCAAGGGAGTCCAGCAGTCCCTCTCCCTCTTCTTTTCCATCTTTGTCCAGAAATTTGATTCCTACACCTCCAGCTCTCATCAGGAAATCAGACAGAATCTCTCAAAAACCTACCTATTTAAGGGATTATGTGTGCAATGCTATCATCTTATATGATCTTACTGGTTCCTGTTTCACACAGCCTGCTACACCTAATGTCCTTTCCTTTGCAGCACTTTCATCTAACAACCAACATCTTGTTCACTCACTATCTACCATAACTGAACCTACCAGCTATACCCAAGCCTCCATGCACCCTGGCTGGAAAGAAGCTATGGCGGCTGAAATTGCAGCATTGGAATTGAACCACACATGGGATGTGGTTGATTTACCTATAGGAAAAAGGGCTTTACCTTGCAAATGGGTATACAAGGTAAAGCACCATTCAAATGGGACTGTGGAGAGATTGAAAGCTAGATCGGTGGTAAGGGGGGATATTCAAAGAGAAGGCATTGATTATTTTGAAACTTTTTCACCAGTGGTCAAAATGACCACCATAAGGTGTATTTTAAGTGTGGCAGTAAAGAAAGGATGGAGAGTATCACAACTTGATGTGAATAATGCATTCCTCCATGGGGAATTGCAAGAGGAGGTTTATATGAAGTTTCCTGTTGGTGTTCTTCCTCCAAAACCAAATCAGGTTTGTCTCATAAAGAAGTCTCTTTATGGGTTAAAATAGGCATCCCGACAATGGTATGCCAGACTTGCAGGGGTTTTGAGTTTTAAAGGCTATTCTAGTTCAATCAATGACTATTCTCTTTTCTATAAACAAAATGGCAATCTTGTGTCTATTCTAGCAGTATATGTGGATGACATTATACTCACAAGGGATGATGCACAGGAAATTGAGCATATCACAGAATTTCTCAATTCAGAATTCAAAGTTAAACATTTAGGAGACATTCATTATTTCCTAGGCATGGAAGTACTGCGAGAAAAGCAAGGTTTCATTATCAGTCAAAGAAAATTTACCTTAGAGTTATTGAAGGAGTTCAGTTGCACACAAGGTAAGATTTCTTCACCTCTCGATCCCTCCATCAAACTCCAGGCAGATTTGGGTCCACCATTGGACAATCCTACTACTTATCGACATCTAGTTGGCAAGCTAAACTATCTGACGAATACAAGACCGGATCTCTCCTTTGTTGTGTTGTCCTTAAGCCAATAAATGCAAAGACCCTGTCTTTCTCATCTTTCTGCTGCCCATCGAGTACTGAAATACTTGCGCACAGATCCCTCTCAGGGCATTCTCCTTTCCTCACACCCTTCTGCGGATCTAATGGCTTTTTGCGATGCGGATTGGGCATCCTGCCGCGACTCCAGACGATCAGTCAGTGGTTTATTCATTACCCTTGGCGGTGCTCCTATTTCATGGAAATCCAAGAAACAAGCTTCCATCTTTGTCATCCGCCGAGG
The DNA here is from genome assembly GCA_005239505.1 of Nicotiana paniculata. NCBI lineage: Eukaryota > Viridiplantae > Streptophyta > Magnoliopsida > Solanales > Solanaceae > Nicotiana > Nicotiana paniculata. The sequence continues at coordinate 23,231 of ML305539.1, read as the reverse complement.
CTGAGTATAGATCAATGCGTCGAGTCACGGCAGAAATCACTTGGCTTGTTCGTCTATTGGGAGATCTCACGGTTCAACCTACCTTACCCGTGCCCATTCACTCTGATAGCCAAGCCGCCATTCATATAGCTCGAAACCCAGTTTTCCATGAGAGAACCAAACATGTGGAACTGGATTGCCACTTTGTTCGCCAGCAATTTCTCTCAGGCTTGATATCCCTTTCTTTCGTTCCATCGCACCATCAACTCGCCGATTTGTTTACCAAACCCTTATCCGGGGTTTCTCATCAGAGCATTTTGTGCAAGCTGGGGGTCCATTCTCTCCCCTCCACCTTGAGGGGGGGTGTTGAAGAACAGAACCCCCATGATAATTTTATGGAAAAGGAGACAAGTAAGGCAGATGAAGAAATGAGAAGAAGAAGACGATAAGGAAGATGAAGAAATGAGAAGCAGAGATGTTTCGGACTTTACAAAGTCCAAACATTACAAAAGTTGTCTGATGAAGACCAATTCCACGCCACGTGTCAGCATCATGGGCACTGGATTAAATCACAGTCATCCATTCAACAAATCTGAGAAGGAATATTAGAAGTTTCTACAATGTATATAGGCACATGCACACACATTGTAAAGAATAATTTCTTGTTAGTTAGTTATACAATAGCCAATAGAAATAGTACATGTGTATAGGAATATTTATTTACATTCTTTGTATCTATAGAATATATTTGTATATAAAGAGTACAAGGCTGTGAATAAAACAACACAGAAAATTTCACAAATCTCTCTTTTTTTCTTTCAATCTAGGACATGGTTTTCAGCCACCGCTTCTATCCCCAAACTTCTAAAATATCATCTGCTTTATACTTATCCTCGAGAAATACTAGCTTTAAATCCTCGTTTTGTTGCTCTTTTTCTCTCTTCTCTGTTGGCCTTTAGTTGTGACAGAGATCTCTTTCGCTTTGGTCGTGTCGATTCAGTCGTGAAGGAAGTTTGAAGCGAGATTCGAGTAGTTATTGCAAACGCCCTAGTTCGCTGCACAAAAACAGGTCAACGACCTTCTCTTTTTGCTTTCGATTTAGGTATTATTTGGTCGACGAATCCTTGGTTCCAAAATGTGTTAGTTTCATCATCATTTAGATACCATGGCAGTAGGTATCCGTATTTTAGCAGTCCGTTGACGCAAGTTTGTTTCTCTGTATTTGTTGCTTTGGTTAGATTTAGTGCCTTAGTATTTTTTTCTTCTCTATATGTTAGAGGCATTACATGACTAGTTATATATTAAGTTTTAACATAGCATATTAGGTGAGTTTTTGAGGTTTTCCTCTGTGTATCAAGTATCTTATAAAATGTTATTGTTTTCAACTAATTCGGAGGTAGAAGTTTATGTTAAAAATCTTCATTTGTAAACTATGTAATAACAGGACTTGCTAATCATTGAGTTATATAGGATTTGGCATTATTTAATCATTTTATCGTAATATGAAAATGGAAGAGTGTTTTGTTAATGTGTTCTGGGATTTTATAGCCTTTAAATCTCGCTCAAATGGTAGAAATTGTGTCTATAGGATTAAATATTGTGTGCAAGATTTTCACCACGTAGAATCATGCCTATAGGATTCAAATGAAATATATGTGTTTATACATATGTTAACCTGATGTGCAGTAAGAGTGAAAATCAAATGCTTATGCATCATGAGCGCAATATTGATGAAATTAATATGACATCCTATTAACTTGAGTTTTATTTAGCAAATGTTTGTTGAGCTGAGTTATGTTAAGAGTTGGATGTTATCTTACATGCTCAGTTTAGTTTTTAACCTCCTTTTATCCATGTTGTGGATAAAGGTACAGTTAAATTAGAAACCATGTCTGTATGATTTTGAATGAAGAGACATCACTGTTTTGAAATTTGATGTTACAGGGCATGTTTAGATTATAAAGTTTAACAATATGATCCCAAAACATGCTTAGAATATGGTTACTGTCTTTGTGTGATTTCGTGCGAGTAACCTTGTGGAATAAATTTATCTTCAGTAATTGTATCGCTGCTGCATTTTAAATCATTTCTCTAATTCTTTTATTTCCCCTTTTCTTTGCATGTCATATACACCGGAGCAACAAAGAGTCTCAAGCGAGACTCAATGCCGCTACCGAAGCTGAACCAAGCACTACTCTCTTGTAGCCTCCTCGAATAGCACAGCGGCTGAATTTCTTCTTTCAAAAATTGGATAGAAGATTACTTGTCATTTTATCTTATTTTTGTTTTGCTGGCTAACATTTTATCTTTGGGTTGTCGTGATTATTTGCTTTATAACATCTAAGCCTTAATTTGGGTAGTAGACCCTAATTCGAGTAGTAGTAAAATCTCAATCTAGTAATATAAAACATGGCGTTAGGTATGGAATTATAGATTTAACATTTAGTTACATTTATCTATATTAAATCTTTCGAAGTGTTTTTAAAGCAGCCTCTTATATTTAAGAACAGAAGTTTTGATCTCTTTTTTTGCTCAACATGTAGTCTTTTCAAAAGATGGATTTGATAATATCAGATTTCTAGGTCAAACAGTTTTGAATCCTAATGACAAATAGCATTTTGATCAAATACCTTCCAGAATTTCTAATGTTAAGCATACCATAAAGCATAGTTAATTTTAAGCATTACTAAGTTAAAATTGGTGTCCTAATTCACCTTTAAAATAATTAGGTGACGACTCTCTTTAATTAATTAAATCTTGAATTTATCATCATGTTGTACTCTAGTTTGACTCATGTTAAATTGGGGTATAAAAGACACCACATGACTAACATCAGAACAATGAAACTCAGATAAGAGATCTTAGAGAAACTTATGCTGGTTAATCAGGAAGCCAGATGATTTTTGACTACCTAAAGGCCAAGAAAGCAGTGTATTTCACCCATATTCTTGATTTTGAATTGGTCATCCAAGAACCTTTTAAGAGCATCTATTTCAGGAATACTATCACCAGCCACAATAATATCATCAACATAAACAACCACCACAGTCAAGAACCCATTAGATTGAATCATTCAAACTAGGCTTGACCCTTTAGATTGAAGAGAAGTAGATAACTTGGCATACCACTGTCTAGAAGCTCGTCGAATCCCAAAGAGTGACTTGTGTAGTTTACAAGCAAGGACAGAACTGGAAGCAGAATGAGGGGACTGGATAGACAAGCCATGATGCACTTTCATATACACCTTCGCATCCAAATTCCCATGCAAGATAGCATTAGTAACATCTAACTAAAAAATAACCCAATTTCTTTTAATAGATGTTGTTAACAAGCACCTAATTGCAGTCATTTTGACCACATGACAGAAGGTCTCAGTGAAATCAACTCCCTCTTGTTTAGTATCACCTCTTATAACTAACCTAGCTTTATATCTTTCAATAGAACCATTTGCCGTTTATTTTATTTTGTATACCCATTTATAAGGAATAGCTTTCTTCCCTAAAGGAAGAGGTACAATAAATCAAGTATTGTTAGCCTCCAAGGCCTGGCATTCTTTAATCACAGCCTCTTGCCATGCATGATTACAAACACATTGATGATAGAATCGAGGCTCAAGCAAGAAATTTTTAAAAGAAAAATAAAGAGACTGAGAATGAAAAACATAGGTGCACCAAATATATAGAAGGTGACTGAAAAGTGGAGAAGAATGAGAGAAATCATAAGTAGGTGGAACTGAAGATGAGGAAGAAGAAGGAGAAGCAGGAGGAGAAAGAGAAAGATAAGTAGGAAGAGGAGAACTAGGGGCTGGAGGAGGAAATATATGGGAAGAAGAAGAATCAGAATAAGGAAAGTTGTGTTCATGGAACACAATATCCCTGGAGTGACAGATGGCAGAGGTAGACAAATTCAACAGTTTATAAGCTTACTTACCAATACTATAGCCAACAAAAATCGCAGGAATTGTTCTAGACTTAAATTTATCTCTATAGGGCCTAGGAACTGCAGCAAAACACAAGAAACCAAATATTCTGAGGTAAGCAAAAGAATGAGAATACCTGTGTAGAAGTTCAAATAGTGATTTATGATTGAGTAAGGGAGAAGGGAACCGATTAATGAGATATGTTGTTGTCAACACACGCTCACCCCAGTATTGTACATGCAGCTTAGATTGGAAAAGAAGTGCCCTAGCAGTTTCAAGAAGATGTTTGTGCTTCCTTCCCACCACACCATTATGTTGGGGGATGTATGAGCAGGAAGTTTGATGTATGACGCCCTAAGTAGAGAGAAAAAAGATGGCTTCATTTATGCTGCCTAACTAAAAAGCATTACCAGACCTTATGTTTTAACATTGGTACCAAATTGAGTATGGACCAGCTTAATGAAAGATTTCAAGAGAAAAAGCATTTGCTTTAGAAGACAAGAGGTGATACCAAGTGGCCCTAGTCAAATTATCTACATTAGTCAAAAAGTATTTAAAATCATTGTAAGTTTGAGTGTGGTAAGTGTCAACACCTTTTTCCCGAAGGGATAGGGAGTTTTTTCAATTGAAGTGACATTAATCAAAATAAGATTATTTATTTAATTTCAAAGTCTCCACTTGGAATAATTTATGATGTCCCAAGTCACCGATTTATTTAAATCCCAAATCGAGGAAATTTTGACTCTGTTCTAAAGTCCGCGAAACCAGAAGACTGGGTAAGAAATTTTATTAACTCGGGAGAAGGTGTGAGGCACTCCCGAGTTCCGTGGTTTTAGCACGATTGCTCAACTATTAACCCTAATTATCTAATTTATTACATATTTGAACCTATTATGCGTTTTATTTTTGACCGCTTTTAGTATTTATAGAATTTGTTTGAACAAGTCGCGATGTCACGCACTCATTTATTTTTATACACGTTACGAATCTCGCCACGTGAAACACACCCACAATTTAAAACATGTTAATTTTTATCACTCCCTCCGTTTCAAATTAGATGGGGTAGTTTGACTCGGCACAGACTTTTAAAATTTGTGGTCTTAAAAGCTTAAGGAGTAAAATCTTTGTGGGACCATGACTTTTGTGTAATTATAAAAGCTTCTCATTAAGGATAAAATAGGTAAAATGAAGAGTTTAAAGTTGAATTAATTCTAAATTTAAAAATGTGTCACTATTTTGGAACAGACTAAAAAGGAAAGTACCTCCTCTAATATGAAACAGAGGGAGTATATTTGAAGTTATGGTCGAGTCGCGTGAAACACACACTATATTATGGCATGAAACTATTCTTTTGTATTTTCAAGGGTTATACTAAAATAAAAATGGGTTAAAAATAATATCTTTTTTAAAAATACCTAATACCTGAATTAAATAGAAAGAAAATAATTTTTTTTTTGTGTTTTCAGTTTATATTTTAAAACTAAAATTAAAGATAAAAATATCTATAAACTCAAATAAATATTAAAATTACTAAGAATACTAAATATAATCTTTATAAATCGCACGGGTGAAAAGTTAAGTGCTTATAGTAAGGTCCCCACAAATTCACATGGATTAATTGAAAAGGTAAAGTAGAGTGAATAGAACTCTCAGGAAAGGGTACTCTTTGTTGTCGAGCCATAAGACAAATAGGGCGGATTTTTTTTTTGTTTTTGAGGTGGCTTGCCATAAAGATAAGGAATATTTTTAAATTTAGCAAAAGGAACACGTCCTAGTCTCACATGCCATACATGATCAACAGACAAATTAAAGACAACACAACCATCGAAAGCACGTAAAATAAAATGAGAAGTAGTAAGTACAGAAGGACAAGAATGAAAACTGCTTTTATTCATATCATTCATGTTGGCATACATGGTATTTATAGAGGAAAATGCAGGAAAATCAGAATTGCCAAAATCTTTAGTTTGCATAATGTATAGAACCTTCTGAAGTTTACCAAGAACCAGAGGCTTATTCAGAAAAGTGCCCTGTAGCATATCACAAAAAGCAGGAGTAAAAAAGGCATTACATTTCAGACGGAGTAACAAGTGATGTAAGGAAATAAGATTGTAATGGAAAGAAGGAACAAGTAGCATATGAGATGGGAAATTATGGGAAGAAATGTGAAGTGATCCAATACAAGTTACCTTAACCTTATAACCATTAGGAAGAGTTATAAGGTAAGGTAAAGGTAAAGGTTTTGATGTTGATAAGTAAGGATTTGTGAGGGCTCATGTTCAATGATCCAAACACTATCTTCTAATTTAGAAAAAATACAAGCAAGAAAAGCACATTTACTAAAATCAGTAGTTGCAATCAAACTTGCAAAGTTAGTAGAGACAAAACCAAGGTTTTGAGGAGTGGAAGTCAATTTGCTCAGCTGGAGAAGAGAAACCAACTGCTCATATTGCTTTTTTGACAAGATATTACCTCAATCTCAATTGGAACAACCTTGGAACCTTCAGGGACTATGATTTTCAAGTGCCACTGCTCGAGTTAGATTTGTGACTTGAGCACAAATTGTTGTCCTATTGAATTTAGGCCTAGGTTTGGGAGGATGCTAATGCAACTTATATCATTTATCAATTGAATGCCCTTGCTTCTTACAATATTTGCACACCATATTAGCATTTCCCTTCTTAGAAGACTCAAAATTCACTCTCATAGGACAGGGCTTCTGAACTAAAGGTGTCAAACGGGCCGGGTTGACCCGTTTCCGGCCCGGCCCAGACCGGTTGAAACCGGAACCGGATCGGCCCGGTACGAAGGGGGCCGGGTAGGAGGGGTTGGTCCGTTTATAATTTTTCTACCGGTTACCCGGACCGGTCCAACCCGGTCAAAATGAACAGTGCACTTACCGGTTAAACCGGCCCGGACCGGCCCGGTTTTAACGGTTACATTTTTGTTTTTTAAAATATTATTAAACGTATTATACATTTATGCTTAATATTTTAGTTTGTTATTTTAATATTATTAGATGTATAAATGCAAGTTTGAACTTTAATTTGAAGTATTAAATGTAAACTTTAATTTGCAAGTTTGAAGTTTTGAACTTGCAAATTATAAGCAAGTTCTTAATGATATATTCAAATATAAGAATTTTAAAGTCTTTGCATCCTTTATTCAAACAGTATTTTTATAAGTTTATTTTTTTGTTTATATTTTTACGATAGTTATAACAAATACAAAAAAATAAAAAATAAAAATAATTTACTGTTAACCCGGCCCGGCCCAGTTTACCCGTAACCCTTACGGTTTAATTTTTACCCGGATGAACCCGAACCCGTTAATCCTCAACCCGTAACCGGTCCGGTTCGTAACCCCTGCGGTTCACATTTTCCCCTACCCAGCCCGGCCCGGCCCACCCGATTAACACCTCTATTATGAACACCATGAAAGAAAGAGGGCGAGTCAGAATTAAATGTCGGATTAGAAGGATGAACCTCCACTTGACTCTCATCCTCGATTAGTATTGCATAAACACGATCTATGTTAGGTAAGGGTTTCATGAGCAGGATATTCCTTCGAGCACTAGAGTAAGACTCATTCAATCACATAAGAAACTGATGCACCTTTTGTTCCTCTTCTAACTTCTGGAATGCCTCTTTACACCCGCAGCTACACTCTAAATATGATATGGAATAAATTAATTAATCCCGTAGTTTCTTAATTTGATTTAAATAAGAAGCAATATTGGAGGCTCCTTGAGAAATAGAAGCAAGTTCCTTTCTGATATGAAACACCTTGGTTCCATTTGGTTTTCCATACCTTTGTTCAATTTACATCCATAATTTTTTAGCAGACTCAGCGTGCATTACATTTTCTCTAATTTCTGCTTCTATGTTGTTCAATATCCAAGGAGTCTCCATATTATTACATCAATACCATGGTTTAAACGAGGGAGAATTTCTCATTTGGCTTAGCAAACGTTCCATTGATAATGCGCAATTTGTTTTACAAGACAGTCCTATCAACATACTTCTCATCCATCACCCATACCATGTACCGTTAAATAATTTTGTGACTAATACTGTCCCAGAGGAGTCATAAGTACAAATATAGCGGATGAGACAGTTCGACAGTAGAAGAAGCAATGGAATAAGGGGTTACGGTCGGAGGATCACCAATTGACCCCATACTTTAACAAGGCGAGCAATTAAGGTTACAATTAACACATGAGTGAAGAAATACCACAAATTCTCAAGAAATATTCACCCACACTAGACACAGTCGAGATTGAGAACAAAACGTCAACATAACTCGTATCAGAAATAAAAACAACAAATCAGAAGGAAATGTTACTGAATTTCGTCAATGTATTCTGAACGGAATGGAAAGCAAATCTGGCTGAAAACTCGCTAGAGAAACTCACCGTAGCACCTCTGAACCACCATCAAAAAAAAAAAAAAAGACCAAAACAATCAACACGGGTAGTGTCGATCGAACATCATGAGTTGACCTAATCAAATCCTTGCTCTGGTACCATGATAATAGCTGGAACTCGAGTCAAAATCCAGCGAAATTCGTAATGAGAAAACCCTAGTTCTTAGTTAGGGAGAGAAGAAGAAACTAGAAGCAACGCTCCGAAAACGACTTTCATTATTTGATGAGTCAAAACTCTACAAGAAAAGAATTTGGGCCTCTGTGTATATTTACAATCCAATATTAAATAAAAGGAACTAAACTAATGGACTAAGGAGGCTTTTGTTGGGCCAAAGCATTATTGTGTGCACCCGGGTCTCGTTTTGAGCTATCTTCGTCGTCTATTGGTACTTCCTGTACATACAAGAGGCACCAACGGAGTTGACTTGTATCGATACGGGGCCGCCGAGTGCTGCCCTTTTTCAAACGTCATCGCCGGCTTCCCCAAATGCTCTTTCCTCACCTCACCATTTATGCACATACATGCAGTGTATGTAGGGAAGGAAAAAATGGGTAAGAATTGATTTTTAGAGATCTAGAGAAAACTAAATTTTAACTAGAAAATCCCTACAGACGGCGCCAAATTGTTTAACCAAAAAATATGAGGCTTTTTGTTAAACTGGTTAAATGAGAAAATAGGGGATAAATTCTAGTTAGAAATATTTGATTCTAGATCTGAGATGAATAACATGGATAGAGAGACATAATTGAGCACGAATGCTGGAGGTTATGACCAGATTTAATAATGCGGAAATAAACTTTTCATTGAACGATTTTGAATGATAACAAGATGTAATTAGAGAATCGAATTTGCCCCTTCCTTATAAGATGGATTTCCTTTTTCTAATAGGATGAACGAAAAAACAAATATAAGAATCTTAAGACTATTCTTGCACTTGGTGGAAGATTCCCAATGATCCATCATCAGATCCTCTCTCAGAAATGTTTCTCCCTCCTTTTGCTCGAGAGAGCCCCCTTCTTCCTTCCTTTGCCTCCGTATATATACCACTAGTATTGTCTATTTTCTGATAGTCTTCGACCTATGTACCTTGACTGGTCGTAAGCATTTCGGGTCGGCCTCCCAAAACGTCATGGCAAGCGATACGCTGTGAGAGCTGTCCGATAACCTTACCTCATTAAGGCGTCTTGGGCATACAGTCATATCTTAATGACTTTGTTACGCCTTTAGAGATCATCTTTACGCGGTCAGATTTTGACCCATACAGATACTTGAGAAAATTATGATTGGGAATTTTTTTTGACTTTTCTAATAGAAATAGTTAATATAAAATAAAAACAGATGAGCATTTGTTTTTTATAAAGTTAGATTAAAACTAGTCATAAAAATCTATGTTGCTTGAATTGAGGAACAAGTAACAAGGGGCTAAAGCTGCTTTAGTTTTTCCTCTCTTCTAAATGGGAGGTAGGAGAGCTTGCTAAATGGCCTAATGGTTCTCCACAAAATAATTTGGAACGCACCCCATTCATTTTTGATCGTTCACCACTAAAACCCCTTGGTCGATATTTCTATAATAAAAATAAAATTTCCCTCTCTTACCAAAACCCCATCTTCACACCTTTCTCCTCATCTTCACTCATCTCCAACAATGGAGAAGGCGGTTTTACTACGCTCTCTGTCATCCACTTCCACGCTCGCCTTCTCTAGAATATTCTCACGCTCTTCACACCGACTTGCTTCTTATTCCGCTAAACGACATCGTTTACTCCAGAACCTTTACCGCCGGCGTTCACTTATCCGGAGCAACGGTCGTCTCCTATCGCCTTCGCTCGACTTGAAAAGACAGTTTTACCCTCTCTCAGTTCGAGCCATCGCTACTTCCGCCCCTCAATCCTCTCAAGGTGCTCCTTTGCTCGCTAACTAATTTGACTCTTTATTATCTAGTAGCCTGTTATTGATTTTTTGTATGTTAAATTTGTGCTTTTTACTTGTCAGAGTATCTTGGTGCTGATGATGAAGTTGCTGAGAAATATGGGTTCGAGAAAATATCGGAGCAGTTTATTGATGAGTGTAAATCTAAAGCTGTTTTGTACAAACACAAGAAAACCGGCGCTGAAATAATGTCGGTGTCCAATGAAGATGAGAATAAAGTCTTTGGCATTGTCTTCCGGACTCCTCCGTAAGTTTTTCCTTAGTCTAATAGTTTATGGTCATTATGCTTACCATATGTCAATTTAGTTGTACCCCTATCTAATCGGTTTAACATGGTGTTTGACTGTAAAATTACTGCAAAAATCATCAATTTTTTCACAGGTTCTTTATCTTTTAGAGTAATTAAACAAAGCAGTACAAAGCAAGGGCTGCTCACCTATGGCAAATGAGATTTTGATAAAATTTCGTTTGTTGTTTTCTTTATGGAAAACGAGTAGGCTGTGACATTAGTTATTGTTAATGCAGGAAAGATTCTACTGGTATTCCTCATATACTGGAACATAGCGTACTTTGTGGTTCAAGGAAGTATCCGTTGAAAGAGCCCTTTGTTGAACTGTTGAAGGGAAGCTTGAATACTTTTTTGAATGCTTTCACATATCCAGATAGGACATGTTATCCTGTGGCGTCCACAAATGCAAAGGTCAGGAAAGCATTACACGTTGAACATCATTAGGGAATTTAAGTTTGCCTTTATCTAAGAGCCCGTTTGGCCATAAAACAAATTTCATTTCTTTTCGAAAATTTTTTCACTTTTTTTCGAAATCAGAGTTTGGCCATAATTATTCAGTTTTCACTTAAAAGATAAATTTCGGAATTTTTCGAAAATTTGAGAAACTCCAAAAAGCTATTTTTCAAAATTTTCGCTTAGCTCACTCACAAAAATTCAAAATAACCCAATATTATATTCATGTCCAAACACAACTCTAATTTTCAAATACTATTTTCACTTGAAATTTTTTCCCCACTTTTTCCGGAATTTTACAATTCTTATGTCCAAACGCCCACTAAAATATGCTTATTTCCAAACAGGATTTCTACAACCTGGTTGACGTATACTTAGATGCTGTCTTTTTCCCTAAATGTGTGGAGGATTTCCAAACATTTCAACAAGAGGGTTGGCATTATGAACTGAATGACCCCTCAGATGACATAACTTTTAAAGGTATCCTCCCTTAAATCATATTTTTTTTCCGTTTCCTTTTCTCCTGTGATGACTTCTTTTTCTTGTGCTTTTATCAATGTTCTGCTGTAGTGTCTTTGAACAAATTTTAATGTCTTCGACTTTGATCCCTACGGATAGTGGCGCATCTGCAGCTTGTCCCTGCATATCTTACAAAAGCTTTTATGTAAAACTTCAGGGGTTGTGTTCAATGAGATGAAGGGAGTTTATTCTCAGCCTGATAATCTACTAGGCCGAACTTCCCAGCAGGTATGGATGTCACACTTATGGCTGACTGTTTATATTAGATATAACAATTTATATTGATTGGATATAACTGATGATAATGTACTTTAGAAATGCTCTTGATGAATGCAATAAAGGGCTTACTGGAGTAGTTAATATCTTATCACATATCAAGCATGTAATCACTATAGATGCTAACGAGGTTTACAGCCTAAAGGCCAAAAATAATTTAGTGCATGAGCTCAACAAATTTAGTGGAAGCAGAAGGGTAAATAACATTGAATAACTGAATGTGTTTAAAGAAAATTCTTTGTGCATACAAGGTGAAGTACTTTATTAATTTTGTGTTGTCATATTTACTAAAAGGTTTTGACTTGAAAATAGGTTATTGGTTTGCTAAATCTTGTGACAATTTAATAAGCTACGTCATAAAGATGTGTACATGGCTTATAATTTTTGGTTCTTTACTCAATAGTTCATTTCATGGGTTTCTTCCAGAGAATAAAAGTAGTGTTATACTCTACCTGGCTATTGTTTTATAAGTAGTGTCCTATGTCTTCTGCAGGCGCTTTTTCCTGATAATACCTATGGTGTTGACAGTGGCGGTGACCCACGAGTAATTCCTAGCCTTTCTTTTGAGGAATTTAAGGTTGGTAGTCTCTTTCACATTAGTTTGCTTGTTCACGGATTATATACTTCAACAAATTCAACAAGTTTTTGTTGTTACACTGCTAATCGTGGTTTAATCATATTACTTATTTTCCTTATTTAAAAAATCATCATGGTTTAATTATGTCAATTCCTGAATTCTTCCCATTGCTTCATAGTATTTCCCCATGTTTCTTGTCATGCTTGTTGTGAGGTGTTATAGTTGAATTTGAATGTTCTTTAGAACTGTGGGAATTGTTTGTGGTTGTGTTGCATGCTTCACGTATACAGATGTTCCATGGATGTACGTGAGCCTGAATTTTCATGTGCAAAGAGAAGACTTGAGCATCTATCTTTTGTTGATTGAGAATCATTATGTTATCTGGTTAACTGGCATCTTGCAGCTTCCGAAATAAAATCTATAAGCTAGAAGTCAGATTTACACTGTTGCCGTTTTCAGAAAAAAAAAGCTAGAAGCTAGATTTATGATGTTCAATGGATTCACTCTTGCTTACAAGTTATACAAAAACTTGTACATGCTCTAGCCTATATGCACAATTAATGGCCATTATATTTGTGATTATCATCAATCATTCTATAATCAAGTGGTCAGATGTGGTTGTTCTTCCATCATACTGTTGGCATCTTGCTTTCGTCGGTTTGGAGTACCTAGTCAGAAATTAGAGACCCTAGAGATCCTGGGCTTTAATCTTTAAGGTGAGAACCGTAAGCTTCTCATATGAAGTACTTAGTGACATTCTTTGGGCCACACAAGGTAGAAATATCTGCTCAAATATTCGTTGGAGCTCTTAGAAGGATCATTACTGCTATAAGGCATGCTTAAATTTTGATATCAGTTGTAGTAAAAGTTGGTTTAGTAGGTTATGGTTGATTGCTAGAATGTTAAGTGTTGGTATTAGATTGTAGTCATAAATATTAGAAGAGTTAAGTTCTTAAATTAGATATTTTCCTACACTGGAGAATATCATATTTATTGTGTTTGACACCAATACATAGGTGTCTTGTATTCATTTAGAATCTTCTTGTCTTTCATACACACAGTTCTAGAATTTCTTCTATCTTTGAAGAGATTTAAGTAGTTTTCAGCTATCGGTGAATGCTATTTTCTGGCCAAAGTGTTACCACTCTTTCTCTTTCTGGTGACTGATTTGGTGGCACCTTACCTCTTCTTCAGTGACCATTCTTTCCAGTCAATTTAATGACATTAACCTTCCGCGAAATTTCGACAACCGAGGCATTTTCCTGCGAGGTCCCGGTGGTGAATTTGACGCATGTTTCGTGGCTGCATTTATGTTTCTAAAATAAGTAAATTCAAGTTGGTTTCTCGACCTAGAGTTTAGAGGGGCTTGTTAGAATCTTTAGTGTTATTCTTAAAATGTTAGTATGAAATTGTTGAGAGAGTGAAGTCCTTAAATTGGTTGTTGTTACACATTGGACAAATGTTGTGTATTGTACATGAGCCCTATATATTGGTGCGCCAAAGAAAGAAGATGCACAATGAGGCACAGCAATTTTATCAATGAAATGATGAATATCTACTAATATAGGTTGGTGATGAATCAATAGATCTTCTTACTGTGTTTCAAACTACACTAGGTACATGGTATTGCTTGGCACTAGGGAGAGCAGTCGTGACTAATTATCTAACATATCTGTTTGGAATTCTGCTACTAAAATTGGTTAGCCTCTTAGCGTGACTGGTGTCTTCTGGGTCTATATGTTTGCAGGAGTTCCATAGGAAATTTTACCATCCCAGCAATTCAAGGATATGGTTTTATGGAGATGATGACCCAAATGAACGTCTGCGGATCTTAAGTGGTACTTATTCATTTATCTCTTATAATTTCAGATGAACATGAATGGTGATGATTCATATGTTTTGCCTATACTTGGAATCCTTCTTGAATGAGTGGTTTGGCTCGGATATTCATTACTCTATGTACTTTTTGGATGTCTTAGAGGAAATGTGTATTTAACAAAATCGTTAACATGCCAATGTCAGAAACTTTCCCTACACCAATCAGAGGCTGTGATAAAATATAGATGGGTGTTGCTTGTTTTTTGAAAATTTAGGGGAAGCTACACCTATTAGAGGCCTTGTTATATTTTATGCACATGCTCAACAGCACATGGATATCATGACACAAAACATTAGAATTTGGAGGAACGACACATTTTACATTGTTTATTTTGTGCATATAATTTCTTGTACAACCAAGATTAACAAGGACACACGGGAAGAAACATTTGTAACTTCAAAAGGTAATGAAAAGCACATTGCAAGAATTTGCTCAATGATAAGTAATCAACCATATGAAACTTAGTTTCAGAAGTACAGTAAAATGCAAAAATATCATGTCATGTGTATTGTTGTAGGTTCTCTACTTGCATACAGGAGGTTTTTCCCAATGTTAATTAAATTATTTACCTTATCGAAAAAAATCATGTCATGTGTATGGAAACATAACATAAAACAGGGAAACGTGTAGCATAGAACAAGCTGTGCAATTTATGCCAAGGGAAACTACTTTCAAATTTTCGTTTTAGATCTATTTTGCGTCCCAACCTCCAATGTACTATTTAGTTTGTTATGTGTCCCATTGTCAACTATGTACATAGATTTTCACAATTTTATTAATCCTCAGATGTTATGTATATATAGGTAATGCCAGTCATCCGACCCCTCTGTAGTCAGCAATTTGTTTCTGAGGTCTTTTGTTTCCTTTATTTTTCCCTTTGTTTTGTGTCAAGTCAAATGAAGTTTCCAAAAAAATATAATTGCTACTTGGAGGCTCGCTTTCTGTACCTTTGTTGGAATTTATGTGTTCTTGTGTATATGCTTACTTTTCCAACTTTTGTTCTTTGTTCTCTGTGGGTATTGAACAATTCTGCTGGCTTTTAATAAATCCCGAGAGTTCTCCATAAGTTCAAATGAATAGTGAATGGAAATTGAAATAAAAAAATATAAGATTTTTTGTGGATGCTTTTAATGGTACTCTACTTTATCAAAAAAGAAAAAAGAGAAACAAAGAAGTATAGCATGCTAAAATGGAGCTGAAATATCAATTATGTTGATCAAAGTTTGCTCAAACTTTTGAAAATTTACATGGTATCAGCAGCGTTCATTCTATCCAGTAATGACTTCAATTTTAAAACTCTGGCACATCTCATGTTCCTATAATATGTGTGATTGTGTGCAGAGTATTTGAACATGTTTGATGCCAGTTCAGCTCCTCATGAATCAAGAGTTGAACCACAGAAACTATTTTCTGAGCCGGTCAGGATCGTAGAAAAATATCCTGTTGGAGAAGATGGGGACCTGAAAAAGAAGCACATGGTATGCCTTAATTGGCTGCTATCTGACAAACCACTGGATTTGGAAACTGAGCTTGCCCTAGGTTTTCTGGATCATCTGCTTTTGGGGACTCCAGCTTCTCCCTTGAGGAAGATCTTACTAGAAAGTGGTTTAGGAGATGCTATTGTTGGTGGAGGGATTGAGGATGAGCTCCTTCAGCCTCAGTTTAGCATTGGGTTGAAGGGTGTTGCAGAAGAGAACATTCAGAAGATTGAAGAATTGGTCATGAGTACTCTAGAAGGCTTAGCTGAGAAAGGTTTTGATTCAGATGCTGTTGAGGCATCAATGAATACAATTGAGTTTTCTCTTAGAGAAAATAACACTGGCTCATTCCCTCGTGGTTTAGCGTTGATGCTCCGCTCTATTGTATGAAGAAACTCTCATCAACTCTATCATTTGTCTTGATACTTTCTTTTTTCCTTTCTCCAGCAAAGAATGAGTTATGTTTTTTCGGTGTGATGTTTCATTCAGGGTAAATGGATTTATGACATGGATCCATTTGAACCACTTAAGTATCAGAAACCCCTTGAGGCCCTGAAAGCCAGAATAGCTAAGGAAGGCTCCAAAGCTGTTTTTGCTCCTTTGATAGATCAATACATCTTGAGAAATCCACACCGTGTAACGGTTGAGATGCAGGTTATCATCATTGATGCTGACATCCTTTCTTTAACAAGATATAATTTTATGTGTGTGTTAAATACGGGTGTTGTTTTCTTCAGCCTGACCCAAAGAAGGCATCTCGTGAGGAAGAAATAGAAAAAGAAACGTTGGATAAAGTTAAAGCAAGCATGACCCAAGAGGATCTTGCTGAGTTGGCTCGGGCAACACACGAGCTACGATTAAAGCAAGAAACTCCTGACCCGCCAGAAGCCCTAAAGAGTGTGCCCAGCCTCTCTCTACAAGATATTCCTCGAGAACCTACACATGTTCCAACAGAGGTAATAACCACCTACCTTTTTTTCTTTGCTTTGATTCTGTTAAATGAGTTCCATTTTGGTTTAACTTGTTGGGCTTTTAATTGTAGGTAGGAGACATCAATGGGGTAAAAGTTTTGAGGCATGACCTCTTCACGAACGATGTTCTTTATGCTGAAGTTGTCTTCAACATGAGCTCATTGAAGCAAGAGCTGCTACCGTTGGTCCCACTTTTCTGGTAATATGTTCCCCTGAACTGCTTAGATATTAATGTGCGACGCCCCTGCCTCAAAAAGAAAATGATGAAAGAGAATTTTCTAATAGTGAAGTGAAACAAATTAAGTGGAAATAAAAGGACTTAGAATCCATAGGCTGCGGCATATTGAAGTTACACTCATGAAGGCCTTCGCTGGACCAGTAGTTGCATTCTCATTATCTTTTCATATGTTATTTGAACTTGAGATGTTGTATAGGCTTCTTTGGTTCCTTGGGTTGTAGGAAATACACCTACGTTCTGTATAGAAGTCATTGCCATCTTCAAGCATTTTGATGGTCCTTATTCTTGGTATTTTCGGTGCTATGCCTGCGTGATCTGATTGCATCTGTCCATTCGGCTTCTAGCACAAATATGTCTAGTGACTTAGGTGTTACCTGTGTAGCTTAGGCATGATAACTTAGGTTACAGATCCTGAAGAAGAATGTTCTTCACTTATGGATATCTGTCCTTTTCAGTTTCTTTGTTCATATTCTAGTCCTTTCCTAGTATCTTCAACTAGTTGGAACTGTTCTGAGGGGCTGAGACGGGCAACTTTTATTGCACGGGTTACTGAAGAAAGAGCTAAATATCCTACATACAGGAGTCTCTTTTTTCCTATCCTAAGGATTGCCTCTTATTCTGGTTTCTCCAAAATCTGCACAGGAAAAATGATTGGGTTGTGAAAATGTAGTCCCAGCATGTCGTTTTTCTTTTTGGTGGGAAACCACTGTGGCGTTGTTTAATACACACACCATATTTGCAACCTGGCGTACTATTAACACATCATATAAACATAATTGGACTAAGATTTAGTCTTTGACATGCTTGCATTAGGTGCAGTGTCCACTAGAAGTTTTTTTAATTTCGTTAGAGATTTGTATGTGAGGGAGTGGAGCCTTGGTGCAATGGTAAGAGTTGTCGTAGTGTAATCAGGAGGTCACAGTTTTAAGCCTGGAAATAGGCTTTTGCCGAAATGTAAGGTAAGATTACGTATAATTATACTGATATAGAGTGATCCTTGGTCCCATGCATATCGGGAGCTTAGTATGCTGGAGAACCCTCTTAGAGATTTGTATGTGGGTATAGGGATAAGTGTTGGGTTTAGAAAATCTTTCATTTTAGAGAACCCGTAATTTGTCTTAAATGACAACTCATCGAGTATTGGAACAAAATGGACATAAATAGAGTAGAGAACGATACATATAGCTGACCTCAAGTAGTCTGAGAAGAAGGCATGGTAGTACTGACCCAAGATCCATGATTCAAAAATAAAAATAAAAAATGAAATAAATCGCTTCGATAAGACCCTATACTGAGAGCTATACTCATATAACCCAATTCTCGTTATTTTCCTTCTTTCTTCTCGAGAATTTGTTCAGTAGATCAGTTATGGTGTCTTCTTCCTTCTTTTGCTGTCCCTGCATGTTAATGCGGTCCCTAGTTTCTAATTGCTTCATTATTTTGAAGCTTACATATCATATTCACAATACTCTGTAGAATGCGCTTTGTGGTTTTCAAAAGCGTATTCCGGTAGGTTAATTTTGCTTTAGAATTATTTGGCAACTGTAATTTGGGTGATTGAAATCACAAGCTGATGGTAGTGGGTTACAAGCCTACAACTTCATGAGGAGCAGGGTTAGGATGATCTTATAGGCCAATGCATCTTTTAACCATTGGAATTGGAATAGAAGTTGTGTAAATAACTTCGTACTTTGCGTATATCTTATGTGGAAAACCATCCTAGTTTTTCTAATATGAAGATGTGATATGAATTAAAGATTCTTTGATTATGTGCAAAATTTCTTAACAGTCAGTCTCTGCTGGAAATGGGCACAAAGGACTTAGACTTTGTGCAGTTGAACCAGTTGATTGGAAGGAAAACTGGGGGGATATCAGTCTATCCTTTCACCTCATCGGTGCGCGGCAAAGTGGAGCCATGTAGCAAGATAATTGTTCGAGGCAAAGCCATGTCACAACGTACAGATGATCTATTTAACTTGGTAAATCAGTCTCTTCGGTAATTGATAGCTCTAAATGGTTCTTGCATGCTACAGTAAACATGTTCTCATGTCGTTGTGAGCGTACAACGGGGTGGTGATGTTATGTTTCAAGGACTTTGTAGTGATGACTTTTTGAGCTAAGGACCTGTCAAGTTTGTGTTAAGTTAAACAGGAAAAGATGTTTGTTAAGTTTTACTATTCATGACAAGCTTATGTGGGCTTTCCTCAAAATGATCTTGTTTGCGTAGATTTCCGTCTAGTTGGTGTAACTAAGTACATTATACTATAAATTTTGTCTAACTATTGTATCAGGTACACTTTAGATTGAGAGTGCTGGTCAGCTAGTACAGTGATGGTGTATGCTGTCCATGAACCTGTGCCTAGCGTGTCGCTATGTGGAACTATTGGCATTTGACAGACTCCGGACTTTTTCCCTAATTTATTTCCTTCCGTTCAAGGAAGCTAAATGATTTTTGCATTTTTCCAACATGAAACACCCTAACTTCCCCCTTGGCATTTGTCAATTTTCTGATATATTTAGGTTTCCTATTGGTTCAGTTAATGATTCTACCTTTGACAAAGGAAAGAGGAGATGAGGGCCACACCAAGCCGTAGTGTTGTGGCAAGTTCCAAAGGACATATTTTCCTCATTTTCAAGTCTTAGGTTTAAACTTTGAATTGGCGCAAAGCATCATATTTCTCAAGCATACTAACATGGGAAGGAGACAACATCATAAAGTCATAGTTGCAATTTGGCTGGAGATTTCGTGTAAATCTCACTCATTCCTGTTCTCATCCATAATGACCTCTTAATCATGCTCATAAGTATCAAACATATTGATGTGATTTTCTCTCACATATAGTTTTCTGGTATAGATCAATTTACTTGGTAGAAAATTAGTCCAAGGTCTATTAATGGACCGTGTTTCGGTTTTATACTGTTGCTTTATTGTTTTTCACCTAGCTTCCCCAGTTTATGATTTGAAATCATCGGTCATGCTAGTACACTGAATATAAGGTAGTATGATAAAATCATGTCAATTTGCTTATTGTAGATCAACCGCGTTCTTCAAGATGTCCAACTTAATGACCATAAGCGTTTCAAGCAGTTTGTCTCTCAAAGCAGGGCCAGAATGGAGGTATGCTTTAAGTGATGGAACACTTAGAGCCTTGGTAAATGAATTTGCATGACATATTATCTAATGTTTTTAATGAACATTTGGTTCTAGAATCGACTAAGAGGCAGTGGTCATAGCATTGCTGCTTCAAGGATGGGTGCAAAGCTCAACGTTGCCGGTTGGATATCTGAACAAATGGGTGGTGTAAGGTTAGATGACTTTTGTCCCTTTATTATTGAATGACTGTCTAATTGATATTTTGACAATTTTCCCAATCTTTAATGGGCCTATCCCCCTGGGTACCTATGTTATAATCCTGATTGGCCAGCTTTGGTTGATGTAAATTTTTCTTCTTCTGTTCTAGCTGTGTTGGTTGCCATACTTTGTCTGTTTCAGGTTGACTTATGGTTAAACGTCCTCCATCCACCAAAAAAAGAGAATGTAAATATTTGGAACAAAATAATTACCTCTTCCTCTATTTGTGTATTTGTAGCTACTTGGAATTTCTTAAGGGCCTTGAAGACCAAATTGAGAAGGACTGGCCCCAAATATCTTCATCCCTCGAGGAGATCCGAACATCCTTACTTTCCAAGAATGGGTGTCTGATAAATTTGACAGCTGATGGGAAGAATCTCACCAACGCGGAGAAACATATTAGCAATTTTCTTGATTTGCTTCCAAGCACATCCTTAGTGGAGTCAGCTGCTTGGAATGCACAACTGTCTCGCTCAAATGAAGCTATTGTTGTTCCTACTCAGGTTAGCCATCTCCTAAAGTTTTGTTCTTTGACTTGTCAGTCAGACCGTTACACTGTCAAAATTCAGCTGATGACGTTGAGGATTCCTTCTTATAGGTGAATTATGTTGGAAAAGCAGCAAATCTATATGAAGCTGGTTATGAGCTTAAAGGCAGTGCTTATGTTATTTCTAATTATATTAGTAATACATGGCTGTGGGATCGTGTACGTGTTAGTGGTGGAGCTTATGGAGGATTTTGTGGTTTTGACACCCATTCAGGTATAGTTTTGTGTTTATCTTATCTGAAGATGCATTTCCAGGTCCTAGAGTTTCTCTAGCTAACATCTTAGCTTTCGGTTCACCAGGGATATTCTCATTCTTGTCATACCGAGACCCAAATTTATTGAAGACACTTGATGTGTATGATGGAACGAGTAATTTCCTAAAAGAACTTGAAATGGATGATGACGCTCTCACAAAGGCAATTATTGGGACTATTGGAGATGTAGATGCTTACCAATTGCCCGATGCCAAAGGATACAGTAGGTAAGTGGATGATCAGGCCTATTCTGTGCTCATATTACTCTCTGAATGCAAGAACAACTTTTTATGCTTCCATTCCTCTAACAAATTAATAGAGATACTGTATGTTAGTAAGAACCTTTAGGTAAAAGGAGAACGTGAATCCATGGAATTAAACCCGTAACAAAAGCAAAGAAGTATGCTGGCGAGGAACTATGCTTATGTAGTGCTCTGAAGATTTGTTAATTTCTTTCTACTAGTTCTGGGTTTAAATAACTTTGTCCAACTGTGCATAATATTTTCAGAATTATGTAAACAAAATAATTTTGGTGTCCCCCCTTTTCCCTTTTAAATTGCTTGTTGACCTGTCCATGCTGCTTAGTGTGTCAGTAATATATGTTGATCTTTGTTCGGATAGTAATTTAGGCGACTCAAAGGGTGAACACCAAAAGGTAATTCATTAGGTCATGCAAGCTTTAACTGAAATTTGTCTTACTAGCTGTGTTACGTCCCTTTCCTTTTTCGTTTCTCTTGGAATGTGCTAATTGCATCGAATTTGATGATGTGAACTCATTCCCTCAGTTTATTACGGTATTTACTGGGAGTATCAGAAGAAGAAAGGCAAAGGAGACGTGAAGAGATATTATCAACAAGGTGAGCGTAGTTCCTAATTCAGCTGAATTTTGTTTGCATATATGTTATGACGCATATAGAGTTGGTGTTTTTCTGTGTAGCACTGTGCTGCTGCAAACAATCTACGTATTATTTTGTGGACTAGTATTTTCTATTTGATAATGTTACTATTTGCTGGTCCCTATTTGATAAGCTGTTTTATGTTTATTTCATTTTTCAGTTGATATGCCCCTTTTCCATTATGACAATATGTTATCGTTTTAAAGTTAGGATGATTAGATCGTTTGACTTGGTAAATGATGAGTGAAGTATATTAAAGCATAAGATAAGTTAGAATCAATGGAAGAGAACTCTTTGTCCTGTAATTCTGAATAAAGTTCTAGATCAGCATACAATGTATAGAAAGATTTGCTCTGTATAAACCTGTTGTGTTGTCTATGCTAGTTATATCAGTTTTCTTACTCTTCCAAATGAGTGGTAAAAAGTTAGTATTGATGAATGCTTCTTTTCCTGGAAAGGCTGGATGATTTTAAGAAATTTGGAGACGTCATGGAGGCAGTTAAAGATAAAGGGGTGATTGTTGCTGTAGCATCAGCGGACGATGTTGAGGCTGCCAACAAGGAGCGTTCCAACTTCTTGCAAGTCAAGAAAGCACTGTAATATTGATCAAGTCAGTCTTTCTTCAGATAGGCATTAGACACCAAAAATGCTTGTATACGTTGTCTGATTATAGATCCTTCAAATCCTGGGTTAAAAGGAAAGAATGGAGAATAGTACCAATTCTTTTTGCTCAAGAAACAGAGCTGGTTGTATGAAAAGTATGGAATGCAAGAAATTGGCGTTCCAATATATTTGTAGTTCCAATAAACCCACTGAAACTTTACATTTTCTTTTCTTTTCTTTGTATTAAAATTTTCACAATCGTAGTTCTTTAATTTAGTAGAATTACGGGAATCCAAAGAAAATTGGAGTAGGTGAGCTCCCTTTTTACCTCCCTCTTTCTTTAGCCATGAAAAACAACTTGAATTTCAAGACTACGCTACTCCAATTTGTAATTTTTATGGTACAATTAACTTTTCTAGACCCCAAAAAAGAGAGTATTTTTGTAACTGTCGTTTACATTTAGCTATTGTTCTGCGTAAAAATAGCACGGGTTAGTCAGTTTTCGAATTGGTCATTCAAAAATAGCTCGCATGTGCCAAGTCATTGAAAAATAGTCACTATTTTGTTGCAACAGAGACCGGTTCATAGGGCTGCTTATCGGGCGGATTGGGCGGTTATTTACTCTTAACGGTTTGGCTTATCGGTT
>MDKI01016607.1:0-18503 GCA_005239505.1 Nicotiana paniculata | reverse complement strand
TTTTGTCACTTCAATGGTTTTCTCTCTTCGAATCCTTCGTATGTCTTCCGAATCTCCCTTCAATTTGTGTTTACGGGGTCTATTTATATGTTTAGGACAAACCCTAAACATGTAGGAGACTTCTATTCCAACCAGGAAACACTTAAACTTGTCAAAACTCGGAATTGACCGAACTTGGGACCTGGCGTTTGGGCCCTAACGCCTGGCTAACGCCAGGATAAGGCTGGCGTTTGGACTCTAATGCCAGGCTAAGGCTGGCATTTGGAATCTAACGCCTGGCGTTAGTTTGGACTCTAACGCCTGGCTAACGCCAGGCAGGGTCAGGCGTTTGGGCTCTGGCGCCCGGCTATAGCCCGGTGCACTCCTCCTCGCCGCTTGAGCATATTTTCAATGTATTTGCATCCATTTAGCTCGGTTTCCATCTCCAATTCACCTACACATGAAATAAACTCTATTATGCACATAAAAAGTGTATTTTATCATTAACGCACATAAAATGTAGGGCATAACATGTAAAACTATGAATTCTAGCCTCGCATCAGATCCACCTGAACACCCTCTGACGATACCACATGGCCTAGAAATGCAACTGAACTCAACCAGAACTCACACTTGGAAAATTTTGCATACAACTGACTATCCCTCAAAGTTTGGAGAACGACCCGAAGGTGCTGCTCATGCTCCTCTCGGCTGCGAGAATAAATCAATATATCATCAATGAAAACACTAACGAACGAGTCCAAATAAGGCCTGAACACTCGGTTCATCAACTCCATAAAAGCAGCGGGGGCATTTGTCAGCCCAAATGACATCACCAAGAATTCATAATGCCCATAACGAGTGCAAAGGCTGTCTTAGGGACATCAGACGCTCTAATCATCAACTGCTGGTATTCAGGTCTCAAGTCTATCTTGAAGAACACTGTATCCCCCTGAAGCTGGTCAAATAGATCATCAATCCTCGGCAAGGGATACTTGTTCTTAATATTAACCTTATTCAACGGTCGGTAGTCAATACACATCCTCATCGATCCATCTTTCTTCTTGACAAACAATACCGGAGCACCCCAAGGAGAAACACTAGGCCTAATGAAGCCTTTGTCCAACAAATCCTGCAACTGATCCGTCAACTCCTTCAACTCTAGCGGGGCCATACAATACGGCGGAGTAGAAATAGGCTGGGTGACCTGAGCTAACTCAATACAAAAATCAATATCCCTGTCAGGTGGCATACCCGGCAGGTCAGCAAGGAATACCTCTGGAAACTCACAAACCACGGGCACAGACTCCAGGGAAGGAAACTCGGCGCTAGAATCACGAACATAGGCCAGATAGGTCAAACAACCCTTCTCGACCATGCGCCGAGCCTTCATATAAGAAATAACTCTACCAGAAGAATGACTAGTAGTCCCTCTCCACTCCAAACGAGGTACCCCTGGCAAGGCCATGGTCACTGTCTTGGCATGACAGTCCAAAATAGCATGATAGGGGGATAACCAATCCATCCCCAATATAACATCAAAGTCAACCATATCAAGAAGCAAAAGATCAACCTGAGTCTCCAGACCACCAATAACTACTAGGCAAGCACGGTAGACTCGATCTACCACTATAGAATCACCCACCGGTGTAGACACATGCACAGCAGTACTCAAGGAATCACGGTGCATACTCAAATAAGGGGCAAAATATGAAGACACATAGGAGAATGTAGAACCAGGATCAAATAAAACTGAAGCCTCTCGGCTGCAAACTGAAACCGTACCTGTAATAACTGCATCAGAAGCCTCAGCATTAGGCCTGGCAGGGAAAGCATAGCACCGGGGTTGAGCCCCTCCAACCTGAACATCTCTGGGTCGACCTACTACGGCCTGACCTCTACCTCTCGTGGCATGTCCTCCACCTCTATGAGTCTGAACTCCACCTCTGGCACCACGGTCGCCACCCCTAGCTAGCTGAGGGGGTGGGGGTGCACCTGATGCGGGAACCATGGCACGGGAACCCTGATACTGAGACCCACCAAAACCTCGGGGGGAAAACCTGGAAATATGCCCCAAACCACCGCAAGAATAACAAGGCCTCTGCTGATGTGGCTGCTGACTCTGGAACTGGCCATGTCGACCCTGATAACCACCCTGGAAGCTCTGAAACGGCGGTGCACTGATAGGTGCTGGTGGTGCACTAAGAGGAGCTGGCGGTGCACTGTGAGCTACCTAAAGCGCCGACTGATAGGGTCTGGGAGGGTGACTTCTGCCGAAAGAATCCCTGCCCCCAGATGAGGCTCCATTGAATTGACCGAAGTGACGGGGCCTCTTTTCAGCCCCCTGACCACCATCCTGTGACATAATCATCTCAATCCTCCTAGCCACATCGGCCGCATCCTGGAATGAAATATCAGTACCTGACTCATTGGCCATCTGAAGCCTGATGAGCTGAGCCAAACCCAATAAACCTCCTCACTCTCTCACGATCAGTGGGGAGTATCATAATAGCATGTCGATCTAGAGTGATGAACCTGGTCTCGTACTGAGTGACAGACATAGATCCCTGCTGGAGGCGCTCAAACTGCCTCCGAAGATCCTCTCTCTGAGTAAATGGAAGGAACTTCCCCCCGAATAACTCGGAGAACTGATCCCAAGTCAATGGTGCAGACCCAGATGGCCTGGTCAAGCAATAGTCTCTCCACCAAGTCTTGGCGGAACCCGAAAGACAAAAAGTAGCAAAATCAAATCCATTGGACTCTACTATGCCCATGTTCCGAAGAACCTCATGACAGCTGTCCAAAAATCCTGGGGATCCTCTGATGGTGCAC
Organism: Nicotiana paniculata; assembly: GCA_005239505.1. Lineage (NCBI taxonomy): Eukaryota > Viridiplantae > Streptophyta > Magnoliopsida > Solanales > Solanaceae > Nicotiana > Nicotiana paniculata. Next base: position 15,692 of record MDKI01016607.1, on the reverse strand, counting down.
CAGTAAATGTAGTAGTGAATAACTTGGTGAATCTATCCAATCTCCATAAAGCATCTGCTGACATAGCTGCTCCCTCAACTGACAGGGCCACAATGCCCGGCTGAGCTACTCCGACCGTCTGAGTTGCCGGACTCTGGAACTGAGGATCTAGCTGCTCTGGCGTGCGAGTAGCAGGAGTCTGGGTCCCTCCCCCAGCCTGAGAGACGGCTAATGCAGTAGGAAGAAGACCGGCCTGATCCACACTCTCCATGAGTCCCACTAAGCAGACTAGAGCGTCTTGAAGCACCGGGGTAGCAATGAACCCCTATGGGACCTGAGTTGGTCCAACTGGAACCGTCTGAGTAGGAACCTCACCGGCAAAGTCTACATGTGGGTCCTCTACTGGGGTTGCTGCTCTAGGCTGAGCCCTGCACCTGCCTCGGTCTCTAGTACGGCCTCGGCCTCGGCCCCTCATAGGAGCTGCAAAAGGAGAATCGGGTTGCTGATCGGTAGATGAGGAAGCACGCGTTCTTTCCATCTGCGAGAGAATAGAATCAAAACTCAATTTGCATTTAGAATTCAAATCGCACGACAGAAAGGAAGAAAAGTGAAGTTATTCCTAACTTTGCATCCTCTGGGGGATAAGTACAGACGTCTCAGTACCGATCCCTCATACTCTACCAAACTTGTCTGTGAGTTGTGAGACCTAAACAACCTAGTGCTCTGATACCAACTTGTCACGACCCGAAATCCCACCTTCAGGCCGTGATGGCGCCTAACGTTGCACCCACTAGGCAAACCAACGTGTTAACTGAATTGATTTATTAACAAGTGAAAATAACAAACACTGACTAGATAATTGAGATAAAGTGCGGAAGCATTAACAAAATCTAAATAACAATAGCTAATAACGAAGACATCCATTTAAGTACAAAACCCAGAAATGGAGTCAAAACCTCACGAACCAGTCTAAGATTTAGCTAAAAACAAAAATTTGAAATAAAATGATATATCTGTCTGGAAACACATAGATGACAGAATGAAAGATAGACAGTGACGCCGAGATCCATGAACGTATGCGGAACTACCTCGGTGTCGTCTAGAATGGAATGAAAGACACTCCCCCTAAGTATGTCCACTGGGTCCGGCTGCGTAATCTGCACAACATAAAGAAGTGCAGGTGTAGCATCAGTAGAACCGACCCCATGTACTGAGCAAGTGTCGAGCCTAACCTCGGCGAAGTAATGACGAGGCTAGGACACGACAACAAATTGTACTTGTGCAGTTCAATAGTATAGCAGAAAATAAATAAGGATACAGTTACGGGGAAGAACATGATGGGGATAAGAGGGGAAACACTTACTAAAACAGTAGAATCAAGTACTGACGGAAATGTAGAAGTAAAACAGGAAATAACAACCCGAAACAAGTAAGATAGACAGGAGAAGGCACGGCATGACCCCTCGTGCATAGCCTCAAAATCACACGGCACGGAATGCCCCCTCATGCATAAAGAATAATGACTCGGCACGGAATGTCCCCTCGTGCATAAATAATAATCAATCGGCACGGAATGTCCCCTCGTGCATAAATAATAATCATCGGCACGGAATGTTCCCTCGTGCATAAATAATAATCATCGGCACGGAATGTTCCCTCGTGCATAAATAATAATCACTTGTCACGGAATTTTCCCTCGTGCATGATGAGTATAAAAACAACAATTGATATGAAAGTTTAACAATACGACATTTCAAATGTACACAAATAGTCAAAAAATTCTATTGTCCCGGCAAGGGACTCAACTATAACCAATCTCACTCAGAAGTATAATGTCAACAGTAAAATCCTCGACCGAACACATAATCAATAACTTTCTGCGTCATGAAGTAACCTCAAGGTACCACTTCCAAGGGTCTCAATAATTCACAACACGGGGAATATCAAAGAACATTAAATAACTCATCAAAATTCGACTCACGGGCATGCTTGACCACAACATATAGGTACCTGTCACCTCATCTATACGTCGGACATGAATTATACATAGAAAATAAGACTCTATACCTATTCCCTCAAGCTAAGGTTAGGCTAAACACTTACCTCGGCTCCAAGAATGCAAGTCAAGCCTCAATCACGGCCTTTCCTCTTGAATCTGACTCCAAAGCGATAATATCTAGACATAATTGACTTAATAACATCAATAATTATTCAATAACTCAATCCCAAATCCTAATTATACATTTCCCATAATTCTTCCAAAAATATCAAAATTCAACCCCGGGCCTGCTTGGTCCAAACCCGAGGTTCGGACCAAAACCCGATCACCCATTCCCCTACGAACCCGAATATACAATTTGTTTTGAAATCCGATCCCAAAATAAGGTTGAATTCCCAAGATTTCCAAAAGCTCTAACTCTACCCAAAACCCCCAATTTCTACCTTTGATTTCATGTTATTAGACCTAGAATCTAGTGATTGATGAAGGAAAATGGAAGAAATTAGAGTTAAGAACACTTAACTATGAAGCTATGGTGGAATGGTCTCCTAGGAATCGCCCAAGAAGAGTGGAGAAGAAGAAAATGGTGAAAGAATGTGAAAATCCCGTAATGGCATTCTGTTTTGGACATTTTAAATAGCTGGGCAAAAATGACCTATGCGATCGCGACAGGTCTCCGGCGATCGCGCAGAGTACTGGACCTAGACTATCGCGATCACAGAGAATACTAACACAGCCTATCGCGATCGCGACACGGGGATCGCGTGCGCAGTAGGCAAAATAGCACCCAGCCCCCCGGCCCACATTTGCACTACGCGTTCGCGTGTGATCCTTCGCGATCGCGTACACCACTGGCCCAGGGCTCCGCGATCGCAACCCAGGCCCTGTGTTCGCATAGGGTAATTTACCCCCCTCCAAGACTTACTTATCACGATCACATGCATAGCATCGCGATCGCGAAGACCAACAGACCTGGACACCAGATTCAGCAGCCAAACACCAGATTATTTAAGCCTAAATCACCCCGACGCCTACCCGAAACTTACCCGAGCCCTCAGGGCTCAAAACCAAATATAAACACACCTTCAAAATCATCCTACGAACTTATTTGAGTAATTAAACCACTAAAATAACATCAAAAATAATGAATTAAACTCAAAAATCCATAGCATTTCCTCAAACTTCATAAACTATCAAATTTTCCAATTTTTGATCCAAAACACGTCAAACCAAGTCCGTTTCTTACCAAATTTTACAGGTAACTCACATAGCACATATTGAACCTGTTCCGGGCTCAGGAACCATAATACGGGCTCGGTAACCCAGATTTCATATCAAAGTTCATTTTCAAAAGTCTTTATTATCTTCAGAAAACAATTTCCATTGAAAATTTATTTCTCGGACTTGGGACCTCGGAATTTGATTCCGGGTATACGCCCAGGTCCCATATTTCCTACGGACCCTCCGGGACCATCAAATCATGGGTCCGGGTCCGTTTACCAAAAATGTTGACCAGAGTCAACTTTATTCAATTAATTATCATAAATTCAATTGTTTAACATATTTCCACATAAAGACTTCTCGGCTACGCGTCCGGGATATGCACGCACATCGAGGTGAGATTAACGGCGGCTTTCGGGGCCTCGAAACATAGTTTTAGCTAAATTTACACAGGATGACCTTTTGGGTCATCACAGAAATGTCATACCAACCTCTTACTGTTTGAAAATAAAATTTATAGTGGATAATTATAATTAAAATCAAATATTCAAAACAAGATATGAACTAATATTAAGATATGAATCAACATAAAATAAATTATTTTTTATGTTAAAACCAAATAATTAAATCTTTTTATTAATTATTTAGAAGGAGAATCCAATTCAATTATTTTTTAAAGTAATAATTTTATTCAAGTTAAAAACAAATCTTAAGATACATAAATTTATTCCATAGAAAGAGCGTTAGAACACAAAGTAAAAATGTTAGTATATTATTAAGAATCAAAATATTATACAAGTAGCGGAGGAAATACAATCGAAGCTAAATTCTAATCAAGAACAAGCTTTCAAGACTATATTAGAAAGAGTCGACTCTGGTATAACGGGATTATTCTTTGTAGATGCCTCCGGCAGAATCGAAATAATATTTTTATGTCATACATTACTTGCAAATATCATATCAAGAGGCATGACACTGTTAGCAACAATAGCAAGTGGTGTACCAACAATGATTTTATTGTGAGGCCACCCACTTTAGATTTGATATATCTCTTCAAATAACTTAAACAACCAACAGAAATATATCAAACCAGAACAATGGTGCTAAATTTATAAGAAAAAGTAAAATTGATAATATGGGATGAAGCATTTATAGCAAAGTATCAAACAATCGAAATTATTGCTCGGGGTTCTTATTAATGAAGCGTTTGGTGGAAAATTAATGATTTGGGAGGTGATTTCTGTCAAGTACTATCAGTAGTTCCAAAATCGACAAAAATAGAGACTGTACAAGCTAGCTTGACAAATTTATACCTCTGGACTCAAATAAAAAAGATTCAATTGACAAAAAATATAAAGTTTAGAACAGATCCAGTATTCAGTGTCTTCTTGTTTCGTATCGGAAATGAATAAGAACATCCAATAAAAGATGAATTGGTTTTTCCGGAACACTTAGTTATCAATCTCAATGGTAATAGTAATGCATTTAATAAGAGAAATGTTTCTATCATTAGATTAAAACGCAATTTATGCAAATCACATGATAGAATTAAAAAGATAACTTAGCTAGCAGAAATAAATATGTTGATCAACTAAATAAAAGATTGATTGCAAAATTTTATAATAACAATAAAATGTTTTTCAGTTTTTGGCTCAGCAGAAAATGATACCAATAATTACTACCAGAAAGAAGACTTAAATACTTTATACCAAATGACCTTCTACCATACATGTTTATTATCACGTTTATAATTTCTTACGTATGTTAGTGTTAGCGTATATATAATAGACTAAGTTAAAATTGATCTTCCATCGTATATAGATTAATTTTGAGAAAAAAAATATGTTTGTCATGCTACTAAAAAACTTAGATACGCCGAATAACTTATGTAATAGCACATAAATGGTATATAGAAGTTTTGACAATATCGTCATACATGCAAAAATTATGATACTGGTCAATGTGCGTCTAGGTATATTCTTATCCGTGAATTCAACTTTTGTCTTCCGAAATTAAGGAATATCCTTATAAATTTGTGTGAAAATAATTTTTAATATGTTTATGTTTTGATAATATAACAAATAAAGTACAAGGCCAAACATCCTAAATATTGGACTATATTTACCGCAATATATTTTCTTGCACGAACACCTGTATGGTTCACTTCCAAGAGGGATATCAAGATCGACAACAAGAGTTTTGGTTAAGGCAGAACAACCAAAGCATTAAGAGGAAACATACACAAAAAAATATTATCCACAAAGAAGTGTTCGTTAAGATACCATCACATTGAATACTTTTAAACTATAATACATAATAATCTAAAATGACAAAATTGATCATTTCTGTAAGTTTTGATGATGTCTTTTTATTTTAAATTCATGTATTATGCTAATGTAGTAATTCAAAATTTAGATGTTGTTGTATTATTATACATAAAATTTCTCTCATTAATTACATTTTATTGTTCCTTTATATAAATAAATGTTTAATCATCACGTGTCATTATTAACATGCAACGCACGTTCATAGATACTAGTACTATATTAAATGCACGAAGGTCCTTAACGAAATGTCGTTCGCCTTTTTTACCCTCCAAAAATAGATTTCACATTGGATAGAATTGTAATTTTAGTTATTTTCCTAATATTTAGGATTTTAAAACCAACTAAAATTTGACTTATTAAATCTTTCCCCATTTAAATTATGTATATAATCCGAATATTTAGGACACTAAAATGAATTAAAAAGTTACCTTATATAGATCAAAAAAAATATAACCATGATTGTTCACACGATGGTCCATGTTATTATTAGTTTAGCTTTTAATTCTAATTAGATATTTGTAATCTTACCCAGTTTTTCTTAAATAGTTTTTAGAGAGTTGAATGAGGTTGAAACCAAATTTAAATGAAGTAGTATGTTCTATACTACGTGCACATACATTGCTACGAAGAAATTAGGAATGTCGTTTTCGGGTATTTTAATTTAACCGTTTAATTAGGAGCACGCTTATAAACATGACAAAACAAAAATATTGATTACAAAAAACTAGAAAAATATACAAGAAAATTATTTTGATAACAATTTTCCCATGAAAATATATTTAAAAACAATTATAATATTCTTTTTGAATTAAATTACACTAGCTTTAAACATTCCAATTAAAATATAAAAACTGATTATACAAACACAAGAAAACTAACACACTGAATCCGTGAGAATCGATTGAAAATTAAATCCTAAATCTGATTTTTACATGAATTTCATATTTTACTCCTTCTACATAGTATTAATGTCTTATGTCAGTTAGATGACGTCATGTTTATGCCTTTTTAGAATTAACATAAGAATATATAGTTGTTTGAAAATAAAAATATAATAATTCTAAATATTCAAAGTTATATGATCTTGTTAAAACTAAAAAGGATGCATAAAAATTAAGCAATAAAATTATAAATCTTAAATATATTGGCTAAGATGATTGAGAACTCCTGTCGGACAAAGTATCTTCTTTTATTGAATTAGCAAATAGAAGAATCATCAATTTAGGAACTTTAACATTTTTTCTTTGACATATATTGAATGATTCAATCAGAAATTTAATATAGTTTTCTTTAAAAATGTACTCATTGAGATATAAATACACGCACAACGCACGTAATCTTAGACTAGTTATATACAATGATAACGATGGTGAAAATGCAGACATATAAAAAATTGTTCCTTTGCTGAAACAACTTTCGTTCAGGTAGGGAGGCAAATGGGGCGGGGCGGGATGGGACAGGTCAAAACACATTTGCAGAAAATAATAAATGGGGCAGGGCAGGTATAAGAGCAGGATTTTTGTTGCAAGCACAAGCAAACAAACTGGAGTATTCTTCACTTGGGTGCGTATATTTCTGTACAAAGGCTTCAAATCATTTTAGCAAAGCATATAATTAATTAGTTGCCCAAATATGTTTACTTATTGTGTGTTAACTGAAAAGGTTAATCACACTGGTCTTCCCATTTAATTAGTTTTACAAAATTATTCTTTCTTTCCTAATGTGTCATAATCAAGATGACATGTTACTAAAGCGTAATATGTAGTTAATTCATCATGAGAGATTAAATAACAAATAGTAAATGAGAAAGAAATCGAAGCTGGGAAAAAATATGATGTGCTTCTTATTCTAAATACAAATGACGTAAATTTGAGAAGAAAGACTAATGCAAAGTCCAGACATAAATTAACCCTTTCATAAAGTAAAAATGACAGTCCAATGGTAATGGTGTTTGTTTCAAAACAAAAAAGGAGCTAATTAAGACTACTGTCATTTCTCATTCTAAGTAAAAATGACAGTAGCATAATTTTGAGATGAGTCAACTAGTAATTTACAGTTCTAAACTTAAAAGAAAAACAAGAAAGAAAAAATGAGCTAAACAGGGCGGGGCAGGGCTAAGCAAGGAGGGGCAAGGCAGGTTAAAAAAGAAAAAAACTGTTAAATGGGGCGGGGCAGGGCAGGTTGAATTTGTGGCAGGGCAATGCTTCATGTAACGACCCGACCGGTCGTTTTGAGCTCTAGCGCATCGTGCAGCGATTTGAGGTCGTGATCAGCTTTGTTTCAGGTATTATGACTAATGGACGTGGTCGGAATTGAATTTCGGGAAGTTTAGAGTCGATTTGGAAAGAAAATTCTCATTTCAGAAGCCTTGAGTTGGAAGAATCAACTAAGATTGGAATTTTGAGTAAACGACCTCCGAATCAGGATTTGAAGGTTCCTGTATGTTAGTATGATGATTTCGGACTTGGGCATATGCTGGATCAGGTTTTGGATAACCCGAGAGCGTTTCGGCATATACTGTGGAAGTCGGCATTTTTGAAGAAATTCATAAATTTGGGCTTGAAGTGCATTTCAGAGTTTTTGGTGTCCATTTGGGATTCCGAGTCTGGGAATAGGTTCGTGTGGTGATTCTGGAGTTGGGAGCTCGATCGGAAGTGAATTTGGATGTCCGTAGGTCATTTTGAAGTCATTTGGCTAAAGATAGAAATTTGAAGGTTTTTGAGAAATCCGACCGGAAGTGGAAGTTTTGATATCAAGGTCGAAATGTGATTCCGGAAGTTGGAGCAGGTCCGTAATGTTGAATATGACTTGTGCGCAAATTTTGAGGTCAATCAGACATGATTTGATAGGTTTCGGCATCGGATGTAGAAGTTGAAAATTTCTAAGTTCATAACGTTGGGATTTGGGTGCGATTCGTGGTTTCGATGTTGTTTGTTGTGATTTGAGTCCTAGAGCAAGTCCGCATTATGTTTTGAAATAGGTTGGTATAATTGGACGGGGTCCGGGGGGCCTCGGGTGGATTCCGGGTGGTTAACGGATCAAGTTTGGGAGGTTGAAGAAGGCTGAGGCTGCTGTCATCTGGTGTGACCGCACCTGCGAGGATTTGACCGCAGGTGCGAGAGTGGGCAGACTTGGCTGGGATCGCAGGTGCGATGGAATTTCCGCACCTTCGAATGCGCAGATGCGGGCAAGGGGTCGCAGGTGCGGATTCGGCTGGAGGAGAAGGAAGCCGCAGGTGCGGGCTCTTGGGCGCACCTGCGGAAGCGCAGGTGCGAGGGCTGGACCGCAGGTGCGAAAATCAGCCTGGGCAGAATGTTTTGAAACAAGAATTCTTGGTTCATTTTCTTCATTTTTTCTTTGGCTTAGGCGATCTTGGGAGGCTTCAAAGAGAGGATTCCTTCATGCAATGTCAAGGTAAGTAACTCTTTCATGCTTCTAAGTTAAATACAAGATTATATGCATGGATTAGGCATGAAAATTGGTATGAATTTGAGAAATATTGAAGAAACTTAGAAAATGGAAATTTGGACTTCTACCCACGAATTGAGCATGAATATTTGAGTAAATTGTATATTTGAGTTAGTAAGGCTATGGGTAGAATATATCTTCGAGAAATTTCAGATTCCGGGCACGTGTGCCTGAGGGCATTTTGGTCATTCACTAAGCAGGGTTGGGAAATTATATAATTTGAAATTGTTGCAAGTATTAGAATATATTTTCATTGGTTTGTCGTTGTTTGGATAGTTTTGGGGCGCTGTGCGTCCGTTTGGAGTCATCGGAAGGGCTTGGAAGTCGGTTATGGAATCTCGGAGCGAGGTAAGTCTCCTTTCTAACTTTGTGAGGGGGAGTTGTCCCCCTATGTGAATTAATTAAGTATATGATGTTATCTTCGGAGGCTATGTATGAGGTGACGGGAGTCCGTGTGTAGCTACTATTATGCCATGTCCGGATAGTCTAGGACCCACTGGCATGCCTTATGTGTTAATCGTGTGATCCTGCCTGTAAAATTAAACTGCTAATATAATCGAAATCGTAATTGAATATCTAAAGAAGAATAGAGTTCATTTTCTTAATCATTTAGAAAGAGAATTGATTACTCTGTGGATAATTGTATACCTGGTATGGTTGTATTATAGAATATCATTAAACTTGGCAAATGAGTTTCAAAACAAAGATTTAAAAGCTATATTTCATGTTCCTATAAGAAGAAACCACATTCCTGAGAAAAATTGCTTTCTTGATAAAAATATGAATTATTATGTGGATATGTGTACATATGAGCACCTGAGTCGGAGGTATGATTCGCGACCACGCTAGCGTTATTACTTGTATGTATAACCGCGTCGCATGATCGATTCGCGAGCGGAGCAGATAGATGCATCTATGATTCGAGTCGTTCGACCCTTCGGTAGTGCACAGTTTATTATTGTTGGTCCGCGCCATTCGACCCTCGGCATTGCTTGCGCATGATATTTACTACGTAGTTGCTATGATTTTGCCTGATTATTGGCCTGAAATATTAAGTTGTCAATTGAAATGACAGAGATTAAAGTTATTAAAAAGATTTTGGAAGAAGTTGTTCCTTCCCATCGATTAATTGTTAGTTGATTAAATCACCCGTGTTGATTAATTGTTATTAATATGACGAAGATATAAAGTGTTAAACGTGAACGGAGTTGAAAATATTTATTCCTGATTTTAATAAATTGCCTATGATAATCAAGCTTAGTGTCATACTTAAATATTCTAAATTGACCTTTAGTAAGTGTCTAATTTGACCTCTCGTCACTACCTCTCTGAAGTTAGGCGGGCGACTTACTGAGTACACGTTGTTTTTGTTCTCATGCTACACTTGCTGTGCATTTTATTGCACATGTACTTTCATGGCAATGTGAAGGATTCGGAGACTTAGGCGAGTTGCATCATCTGGAGGCGATATGCAGCTGACAGAGTCTCCCTCGTACTGTATTGATTTTCATTTTAAATTTCCTTGTCCAATTTGTATTTCGGACAGGTTTTGTAATGATTGTATAAATTCTTAGAAATTGCTCATATACTTGTAACACCGAGTTCTGGGATGTGTGGGGATATATTTGCTAAGTATAATATTCAAACCATTATTTTTAATTAACAGATTTTATTTGGTTAATATGTAATAAAGTGAAAGGAAATATTTTCATAAATGTTAAAACTGGAAAGTCATTTCAATTAATTAATGATTTGACTTACCTGACATTGATGTCCGGCGCCATCACGACCTTATAGATTTTGGGTCGTGACACTTCACCCGCCCCGTCCTATTGCCATCCCTACGTTCAGGCATTTTGGAAGTGTTCAACGTCTGTAAAATGCAAGCTGAAGACGGGATACACTACCAAAATGACTACTACTTTTCCAACAATTTTGTCGGTGGTTAAATCATAACATCTACTAATGCGAATCCAATTCTCCCTGAGATTTGAATCTAAACAATGCAGGTCGTTTCTGCTCATTCAAAATGATAAAAGTAATATACAGCACGACCAAATGAAGTAAATCTCATCATTTTAAGTTAATCCACGTGTTAATCATTACTGAACGTGACAAGAAAGGCTACATGCTGCAACAATACAAGCAACGGAGATTCACAATGCAAGTCCAAGAGAATTGAATGAATTTCAATATGTTCAACTCCAGCGTCCATGAAGATAAAGAACACAAACTATGTTATTCCGTTGTGACTGGTTTTGTATGCAATATAACACAAGTTTGTCCAAAAGAGGCATTTAAACATGTCCTCAGAATAGCATGCTCCTAACTCAAAAGCCTGAAGGAACCGGCACAGCAAACTTGATTAAAGTAACTCTTTCTGTGGCGTCCATTATTTAGCTGAAGATGAACCAGCAGAGAGTCTCGCACTCCGTGCCTTATCAGCTTTTTCCAGGTAATCTTGGTGAGATTGTTGCTTGGAGCCTCCAAAGAAAAAGGAAAAAAGAAGATTCATCAGCTTTCCACCCTTTCCTTGTATCCACAGATGGAGTGGAGTCGTCGGAGCACAAATGTATTTTATAGCTTCTTTAATCCAACAATGCTCCCGCAACAGATAAAAAGGTTCAGAGGAATACAACAAATGGTCAAACACATCGTCCATAGCTCGTATGCAGTATGATTTTTTATCTTTCTAAACGGAACAAGGATTGGGAAAAAAGAAAAGCAAAAGGAGGAAAGGAGAAAGGGTAAGAAAGCCTCAAGGGTCATACAACAAGCGAGTAACAAAAAGCTCTTATTTGGATCAGCATGATAGGGCATTCTTCACCGCTTTATTATTTATTTATCTATTTCTTTATATTCTAAAACTCGCATCCAGCATTTTTTCTTCTTTTTTTCACAATACCATTTCAAGAAGGGAAACGAAGACCAACATACGACGTATAATAACATTAGTTGCACAAAAGTTGGTATCAGAAGCTGAATTGACCATTTGAAATCGCAGTTACATGTACTCCATACAAATAGATGAAAATTGCACCTTAGCATAATAGGAGTAATAGGCAAACGTAATTGGATAACCATTTTGGATGGCATTATGCTTATAACTACTGTTAGGGGTCGTTTGGTTACCGGAATAAGGATACTAATCCCGGAATAAAATTAAGGATTGTATTTATCCCATTTTTAGTTATAGGTATTAGCTAATACTGGTATAAATTTTATATAAAAAATATGGTATTAACTATCCATATATAAGTGAGATAACTAATCCCATCGGATATCCTTGTCCATCCCACAATTGAACCAAACAACCCCTTAGGATTCAAATAAAGCTGGTACATGGCACATCCATTTCCTTTTATATCTTTAGAGTAGTATCTTTTAGTTATCGACTTGCGTACAGTTATTAGTTAGTTTCTAGCAATTGATTTGACCTAACCCCTTAAAGACAAAATCCATAGACAGTCAAAAGCATATAATATTGTTGTATCAGCACACTCCATTGGCCTACATAGCCTTATTAACTAGGAACCTCTACAGCAATTATTTAGCTAGGGATGAGGGTAGTGCACCTATACCAACAATCTTTTGATAAAGAGCTATGCCAACAATCTTTTCATGAGATGAAGTTATTTAGAACAACTACCGAAAGAGAAATTTCATTTTAAAAGCATCCATTTCTTTCGAATCTTCTCTTACTATATGCAGATTGCCTTCTTATTCCATTTCAGTTAAATGATAAAGAGAGGGTTTTTTTCGTTCTACCTTATTCAGAGTGAATGCATTCCAGCCTTGTCAAACCACCTTACCTCATAAAGTCACTCAAACCACCTTACCGACTTGTGTACAGTTATTAAGTTAGTTTCTTGCAATAGGTTTGACCTAACCCCGTAACGACAAAATCCAAAGACAGTCAAAAGCAAATAATTTTTTGTATCAGCACACTTCATAGGCCTACAGAGCCTTATTAACTAGGAACCTCTACAGCAGTTATTTAGATGAGGATGAGGGTAGTGCAGCTATACCAACAATCTTTTGATGAAGAGCTATACCAACGATCTTTTTGTCAGATGAAGTTACTCAGAACCACTACCGAAGGTGAAATTTAATATTGTTGTATCAGCACACTCCATAGGCCTACATAGCCTTATTAACTAGGAACCTCTACAGCAATTATTTAGCTAGGGATGAGGGTAGTGCACCTATACCAACAATCTTTTGATAAAGAGCTATGCCAACAATCTTTTCATGAGATGAAGTTATTTAGAACAACTACCGAAAGAGAAATTTCATTTTAAAAGCATCCATTTCTTTCGAATCTTCTCTTACTATATGCAGATTGCCTTCTTATTCCATTTCAGTTAAATGATAAAGAGAGGGTTTTCATTCCACCTTATTCAGAGTGAATGCATTCCAGCCTTGTCAAACCACCTTACCTCATAAAGTCCCTCAAACCAACTCACCGACTTGTGTACAGTTATTAAGTTAGTTTCAAGCAATAGGTTTGACCTAACCCCGTAACGACAAAATCCAAAGACAGTCAAAAAGCAAATAATATTTTTGTACCAGCACACTTCATAGGCCTACAGAACCTTATTAACTAGGAACCTCTACAGCAGTTATTTAGCTGGGGGTGAGGGTAGTGCAGCTATACCAACAATCTTTTGATGAAGAGCTATACCAACAATCTTTTTGTGAGACAAAATTATTCAGAACCACTACCGAAAGTAAATTTCATTTTAAAAGCATCCGCTTCTCTCGAATCTTCTCTTACTATATATAAATGGACTTCCAGTTTCATTTTAGTTAAATGAAAAGAAGAGGGTTTCTTTCATTTCAGCTTTATTCAGGGTGAATAGTATTCCAGACTTGTCAAACCACCTTACCTCATTAAGTCTGTTATACACAAAAGCTGTACTGCCCATATATTCGGTTTTTTACATACCTGTTTTTACCATAACATAGACACATCCTAACAGCTTCCATTCCTAAGGTAATCAAAAAACAACCGGAACCAAACAGTCCCCCTCCACCACCACCATAAAGAACAGAAAAATATCTCTCTTTTATCTTCCTTTGAAGGAAAACTGAATAATTCAGCAGATGACAGCTCAAAACAACATTTATTTGTTAGTTGTAACAGCTAGGCGACTTGGAAAATATCAAATAATAAAATCAGGATTTGCTTTATTGCAACAAGCAGGAAAGAAGGGTATTAATTGTTGCCAGTTTAATTTCGTCTACCAGAAAAACAAAGAGACCAACACTGCAAGAATAATAACAATATAAATAAAAGGACAAAATCCACATAAGAGGAGAAAATCAATAAGATTACCTAATCTCACAAGAACTAATAATCTTTCAATCCTTAAAAGACATTTATGCATTATAAACTAGAACAGGTTGAATACCTGAGCTTTATTCGATGCTTCTTATGGGAGGATCCGCTTTTTACTTTTCATGTTATTATAGTAGTCTCAGATCAGTAGCAGGGTAGCAAATAAATGAGATTCAGATTCAACGGAGGTAATTTGGATGGCAGAAAAATCACCAACTTCCTATTGAGAAGGGGAATGAAAGAGCCCGATTGGAACAATTGGATATTAATGATTCATACATTAGACCCCAATTATGGAGACTTAATTAATTGTTGCTATACTGGGCGACTTGGATAAACTTATGTAAAATATTTGGGAAGAAAAATGACGAACCTCGGGTCATGAAGTACCAGGGAACACCAAAGACGACGCTGATGACGGCGATGCCAGCAACGACGTGCTTCTTTTCGCCGCTATATAGGACATGCTCCAATTTTGCCCTGAACCCTCCTCCTCTTCCATTCATTGTCTTCGTCTCACTTCCCGTATTCTTCTCCATTTGTTGCCCTTTTTCCTTTCTCTCTATTTTGCTTAAAACCCTTTAAACCCTATCGATTTTCTTTTGCGGGTATTTCCCTAACAAGAGTAGGAGTATTCATTTTTAGTCCGGAGCAGGCGGTTGGGCTTGTCGGGCACCCCTTTTCTGGCTGCACGTGTTGAATTGTTCGTGGTGCAACGCTTCATCTTTCTTTTTTTCCCTTAAATCGTCGTCTGAATCTTAATCATTCAAATCTCAAACATTAAGTGTGTTTTTCTTTAAAGTTTGAATTTTAATTATTCAGATTTTAATCATTAAGTGTGTTTGTTTTTTTTTAATTCACAATCACTTTATGGGTCTGAATAGGTTTGTATGATTAAGATCCATAACAGAGACTATTTTCATTAAGATGTTATCACATATTCATTGTTAACTGCCGCCACCGCATGCCATTATCAACTACCACCATGCCGTCGCCACCACCATACTCAACCACCACTACCACCCACACCCACACCACCACCACCACCACATCCACCTTCACCACGCCACCATAATCCTCAATCATAGACGCCACCATTATCGACCATCACCACCGACTATCCCCACCACTCTTACCACAATATATCATTCTCGCCCACAATCAACATTTATCCACCTCAACTACCACAACTGACCACCCCATCACCATCAACAACCACAGCCGACACTGCCCATTATTATAACCTACCACCACCCACCCACCACCTTTCTCAGTCACAACTACTACCATCAAATTTTAGCTGCATGTTTGATGAACTTAGATGATATGAACGGGGAGGAATTAGCAGAATGGGTAT
>ML305537.1:0-17711 GCA_005239505.1 Nicotiana paniculata | reverse complement strand
AAGTATATTTGAAAAATATTTGTCTTGCAGAATGATGATATTTGAAAGAGCAGTACTTGGGAAAATATATTCTAAACATCACCTATTTGATGATATTTGAAAGAGCCATACTTGGGAAAATATATTTTGAACATCACGTGTTTTGATGATATTTGAAAGAGCAGTACTTGGGAAAATATGTTTTGAACATCACGTGTTTTGATGATATTTGAAAGAGCAGTACTTGGGAAAATATATTTTGAACATCACGTGTTTTGATGATAATTGAAAGAACAGTACTTGAGGAAATATACTTTTAACATCACGTATATTGATGATACTTGAAAGAGCAGTATTTGGGGAAAATGTATTTGAACACCCCGTATTTGAAGAGACTATGTTATAAAGATTTTTCCTTATAAAAATATATAAATATACATTCAGAGAAAGTATGTTTCAAAGAATAAATTTCTCTATTCTGAAATGACTATATCTTCAAAGTTTTCAAAATGAACTCACGATTTAAAGGTTTTCACTCGAAGGTTTGACCAGTTTTATTGAGTTATTGGCTAAGGCCTGACGTGACTAAATTGATGTAGTGTTGAATTGCTAGTGTTTTTATTGGGTTGAATTTCCCTCCATTTGGATTGCATTCTTTCCATTCTCTTTGCGTATTTCTATATGTTGTCAGTTGATCGTGACTATTGAATTTCCTTCCGTATTATTCGGTCGTATCGTTAATTACTTTGAGAAATCGTTAGATAAATATTTTGTTTCAGTCTTTATAAATCTATGCCTTTTTACTTATTAGACCGGTGGTGTCTTGACTAGTCCTCATCACTACTTCACAGAGGTTAGTCTTTATACTTACTGGGCACCGCTGTGGTATGCTCATACTATACTTCTGCACATTTTTGTGTGTAGCTTCAGATTATGGTTGTTGGTAGCTACGCAGATCGTCGCTGAGTAGACTCAAGGTAACCTGCTGCTGTGTTCGCAGGCTTCGGAGTCACCTTCCTATTTTATTTCTATTCAACTGTACTAACTTATTCCTAGACAGTTGTACTTAGATTTGACAGAAAGATTTCGTAGAGCTTATGACTTGTATTTACCGGGTTTTGTAAAATTGTAAACTCTGTTAAGAATTCTATCTCGAAATTTTAAGAAATTCCTTGATTATTGTTGTTGTTCAGTGAAAATGTTAGGCTTACCTAGTCCATAAGAATAGGTGCCATCTCGATACCCAACGGATGGAAATTTGGGTCGTGACAACAATCCACCCTTACTACACCTATTGCGGCGTGCAACCCGCTCCCACCGTACAATATCAATTAACCCTTATTCCTCCTCAATATATCACCCTTATTCCACTTGTTGTGACATGAAACCCGATCCCACTATATCAATATTAATTACTCAGTATATACAGAAATTTCACAATTTTAATCACAAAACCTTTCACAATACTTAAACTTCAAACCGAAACAAATAGGAAGCTTGTACACCATGAAAGTTCACATAAATAATACATATAATTTGGCGGAGCATAAGTAATAGTCACCTCACATATACGCCGCTCACATGAATTTCATATAGCAAATAGGTCGAGGGTTCCTAATTCCCTCAAGTCAAAGTTATACACAACACTTACCTCACTCCACAGGCCACTCAATGCTCAATTACAGCTTTACCTCTAGAATCCACCTCCAAACCACTTGTATCTATCCACAAACGACTCAATAATATCAAATATTGCTAAAGAATTCAATTACAATGCTAAAATTTAGATTTTCCAAGATTTCCCCCAAAAAGTCAAAAATTGACCCCGAGCCCGCTTGGTCAAAACCTGACGTTCGGACCAAAATCCATTCACCCATTCAACCCCCGAGCCCAATTATGTAATTTGTTTCAAAATCCGACCTCAATTTGAGGTCTAAATCCCAATAATACAAAAATCCCTAATTCTACCGAAACCCCTAATTTCTACCATGAAAATTCTAGATTTTAGGTTGAAAACTCATGAAATGTAATGGGTAATTGAAAAAAAGTATATTAGAATCACTTACCAATAAATTGGGGAAGAAAATCTCATGGAAGAATCGCCTCTAGGTCTCTTAGTTTTGAAAATTTTGAAAGAGTGGCCAAATCCCGTTTTAGTTCTGTTTTGAATAACTGGGCAACAGTGTTCATTGCGTTTGTGCGAACACTGTCGTGTTCGCGAAGAGTTGTGCCTTAATGACTTATGTGATCACGGGAGACACAACACGTTCGCAAAGGTATATCCGGCCTCACCTTCGCGTTCGCGAGACAGGGCTCGCGTTCGCATAGACTCCCCTAGGTCCCTTGCCCAGCTTAGCTAAAGCTACACGTTCACGTAGAGAAAACCCACCCCAATGCTCCGTGTTCGCGACCGTAGTCTCGCGTTTGCGAAGCACAACACACCAGAACACCAGATGCAGCAAACACCAGATTTTTCTATGTCCAATTCACCCATAGCCTATCTGAAACTCATCCGAGCCCTCGAGGCTCCAAACCTAACATGCACATAAGTCCTAAAACAACATACGAACTTGCTTATGTGATCAAAACACTGAAATAATGCCTAGAACTACGAATCGGACACCAAATCAAATGAAATTTTCAAGAAAGCTTTAAAACTCTATTTTCACAACCGAATGTCCGAATCACGTCAAATCAACCCCGTTTCTCACAAAATTTGACAAACAAGTCATAAATACTATAATGGACATGTACCGGGCTCCGAAATCAAAATACGAACCCGATATCAATAAATCCAAACAACAGTCGATTCTTAAAAATCATAAATCTTTCAATTTTCAACAAAAATCAATAACTCAAGCTAGGCATCTCCGAATTCGATTCCGGACATACGCCCAGGTCCCAAATTACTATACAGACCCACCGGGTCCGTTTCCTCAAAACGTTGACCGGAGTCAACTTAAATGAATTTTTAAGGCAAAATTCCTATTTTTATCAGTTTTTAACATATAAGCCTTCCGGAAGAATACTCGAACTGCACACGCAAATCGAGAAAGGCTAAAATGAGATTTTTTTGGGACCTCGAAACACAGAATTAGGTTCTAAAATATAAGATGACCTTTCAGATCATCATATTAAGAGTAATTATTTTTCCTCAAATTAAATCCTAGTGGATTTCCGTGATCACGAGAAACTTGGTAACTCACTGATTCAATTTAGATGAATCCTCCTTTGTTTCGTCGTGATTCTTTATCTTGCCATGGCTTGAAGTCTGGAAAATAAAAATTTAAGACAATTAATTAATCAGATCTCTGTCAAGAAATCAAGGTTAAGGGAAAAAAAAATGAAACCATGGTGTTGAAGCATGGACATAACAAGATAAGATATCATGTTAATAAGTTATTTCAGATATGGAATAAAGGTAAATTGAGTTACGTTTGCTACTATCTTCATATCAAAGCCACTAGCGCTTCTCATCCCTCTCTATGAAGTGAAACATTCAATAATTTAGTGGTTGATTTGTTCTAGGATAGGGGTGTTTTTAGCAAAATTAATGACAAATATTATAACTAGTTATTATAATAGCCTGGATCTGATTTAATCTCTTGCCTTGAATTTCACTAGATTTTTTGTAATCTACTTCTGTTAATTTAGTGCATGGACTCTTGTAATCCAGCTCACTCAATTTAGTGGGAAACTTTTTCAAATATCACCTCTATCCCTCTTTTATTAGAAAATTAGTTTCTCTACACGCGTGTTGTGCGTTTGCTTTATACTGCTGAGCTAAAATTCAATCGCAAAAATATTCTTAAAATTGTGTTTGTGTTAAAAGATAAAATCCAAAGCCAAAAAGATGATTAAATGAAACAAAACAATTAAAAATGAAGTGATTAGTCTATCAAGAATCAGATTTGAAGCCAATAAAGTATGCTTTCAAAATGGTCTTTGAGATAATAGTATTTATAAGTAAATTTTAAATATAGAAATTATCTGAAAAAGATAAAGGATGAGAATTATTTAGAAGTTTGCTCTGAAATACGTGAAAATATAACGCATTGAAAATTTGAAACTGCAAATAGCAAAAAATGTGAAGATTATATATATGGACAATATAAGTTTTCTTAAATTTTCCTAGGCAACTTCTAAAATTTTAAGACAGTTTTACTGATTTACGGTTTTGTATATCGGCAATAATAAGTTGTCTTAAATAGTGTAATGCAACTTTTAAAATCCCCAGTCAGTTTTTTTAGATAATCTTTTTTTACATGTGCAATAATAAGTTGTCTTAAATAGTGTAATGCAACTTTTAAAATCCCCAGTCAGTTTTTTTAGATAATCTTTTTTTACATGTGCAATAATAAGTTGTCTTAAATATTGCACTGCAACTTTAAAATTTCCAAGATAATTTTTTCAATTTTTATTTTTGTACATGGACATAATAAGTTGTGTTAAATATTGC
The DNA here is from genome assembly GCA_005239505.1 of Nicotiana paniculata. NCBI lineage: Eukaryota > Viridiplantae > Streptophyta > Magnoliopsida > Solanales > Solanaceae > Nicotiana > Nicotiana paniculata. The sequence continues at coordinate 13,273 of ML305537.1, read as the reverse complement.
TAGGCAACTTTTATCTTCTGAGAGAATTTTTCTTATTTATATTTTTGTAATAATGGAGGAATAATGTAATATGTTATTCAAGAACCTTATTAGTGAATAATATTTAGATCTAATAGAGTAACATTTATTAAAAGAATATTATAGTTTTGTACAAAAACATTATAGTTGTAACATTTGATTGAAGGACAAAAATTCAGCTTTTAATGGTCATTTTAATTTTTTAACTTTAGGCTTAACAACTTCCTACTTATAATATAGTATGATATGATTATTTGTGGAACCTTCAAAATAACATATTTTCCTTTTGAATATTAAGGTTCCTAATATTCATTGAATTTTAGGAATAAATATTTCAATTCAAAGAATGGACCATAGTCATCATCTAGACGTGCCAAATGACGGCATTTCATACCGAATCAATAATTTTTATATATTTTTATCATTTGAAAGATTATTTTGAGAACGCTTAATGTTTCATGTTTATCTGCATAATAAGGTTGTAAGTATTTCATTTCTTGCCATGTCTATAACTGCCACCATGGCAATTGTAAGATGAAATCATAAAGCGAAAACAACAAATTGTGTACTTTTATGGCGCAACAAAAATGTCACGACCCAAATTTTCCTCTGTTGGGTATCGTGATGGTACCTAGTCTTAGGGACTAGGTAAGCGTAACAGTTAATGAATAACAACAATAATACTTTTCAAAACCATTGCTTTCTCAATAATACTTTTTGGTAAAAAATCCCTTGATAAAAATCTACTCAAGATTTATCTATCGGGACTCAGTCCGTCACTCAGAAATCTCCATGTCGTACAGGAGGAATATCAAATCTAGCCAATAAATGCAGTAAATGGAAAACAAGAGTGACGGAAATAATAATGCATGAATACGGCACGGAATGTCCCTTCGTGCTAACATAACATAACATGGCACGGAATGTCCCCTCGTGCTATCATAACATAACATGACACGGAATGTCCCCTCGTGCTAACATAACATAACATGGCACGGAATGTCCCCTCGTGCTAACATAACATAACATAGCACGGAATGTCCCCTCGTGCTAATATAACATAACATGGAACAGAATGTACCCTCATGCTAACATAACATAACATGGCACTGAATGTCCCCTCTTGCTAAATAGCATAACCATGGCACGGAATGTCCCCTCGTACTAAATAACATAATCATGGCACGGAATGTCCCCTCGTGCTAACAGAACATAACATGGCATGACATTATCCTTCGTGCTAAATATCATAACAACAGTTTGACAAGGAAAAACCAACAATATGACCCATAAATCACCGCATCCCGACAAGGGAGTCAACAATACAACCAATATCATTAACAGCCTAACTAGTAATAGAAACCATAACATCCCAGCAAGGAAGTAAACAGTACAAATGATATCATTCACATCATAAACAGTAATAGGAACCATCACATCTCGGCAAGGGAGTCAACGATACAAACCATATCATTAACAGCATAAGCAGTAATAGGAACCATCACATCCCAGCAAGGGAGTCAACAATACAATCCATATCATTAACAGCACAAACAGTAATAATAACCATAACATCCTCGCAAGGGAAACAACTATAACCAATCTCACCTAAACAGTTTACTTCACGGAATAACGCTCGGTTTCACACAAAAGGCCCAATAATAGGCAACATCAAGAAAATACCAATAACATAAATGTCTAACAATTATACCTAAGTATCACTTAAGGGAGTAATCATATAAATCACAGTGTAAGACTCACGGGCATGCTTGACTCCAGCGAATAAATGTTCCAACTACGGCTAGTCAACTATAAGGCTAGATGACACTAATTATAGTCAATTAGGCAAGCTATGAATAAAATATAGCATGATGATAAGAGAAGTAGAATATTCAGTTAAGTCAAGTAAAGTCAAATAACCAACGAAGAATCCAAAAACAAGTAATTCTAATTTAAACAGGAAGGAATGAAATTAGCAACCAAGGATTCAAGTGCAACAATTAAAAATCATACACAGGTAATATAAGAATCTACGAATCCTAAAAGGGCAATCTAATTGCAAATAAGTACAAGTACACACTCGTCACCTCGCATACTCGGACTACAATCAAGAAGGAAGACTCAATCCTAAGGGGTAGTTCCCCCACACAAGGTTAGGCAAGATACTTACCTCAAAGACGACAACCCGGTACTCAAAGATAGATTTCTCAGGCGGAAAGACCTCCGGATGCCTTACAATCAACTAAAACAACTTCAAAATACACATAAAACGTATAAGAAACTATTCCGAATAACAAAGTTTCAATCTTTACAAAATCATAAAAATCGACTCAAAAGTCGACCCCCGGGGGTTTGCAAAATAGTATAAAGAACTATAGAAGAATGACTTGATGCCCATAAATGGATTCATTATGTGATCGCGTGCAAGTGGAAGCGAACGTGAAGAAGAAAAGGATGGACTTTAGCGATCGCGATTAAGAAAAACTGGGCAGTCCAAATTGATACAATGTGATCGCGGCTCAGCCTTCACGATCGCATAGAAGGAAAGACAGAAGACAGAACATCAATGCCAAAAAGGAGAAAAATGACCCGAAGCCTATCCAAAACATACCCGAGGCCCCCGAGACCCCGTCCAACCACACACACATAAGTCATATAACCTAACATGGAATCGCTCGAGGTTTCAAAAAGATATACAATAACACCAAAATGATGAATTAAACCAAAAATCAATGAAATTCCTCAAAACTTCTTTAAACATCAAATTTTTGCATTTAAGGTCCGAATCATGCCAAACGAAGGCTGTTTCATACCAAACTTCACAGATAACACATATAAATCATATCAAACATGTACCAGGATCCGGAACCAAGATACGAGCCCGATACATCAGGTTTCACATCAAATTTCATTTTCAAAAACCTTTATATTTTTCAGAAACAATTTTTCTTTAAAAATTCATTTCTCGTACTTGGGACATCGGAATTCGATTCCGGGCATACGCCCAAGTCCCATATTTTCCTACAGACCCTCCGAGACCTTCAAATAACGGGTCTAGGTCCGTTTACCAAAAATGTTGACCGAAGTCAATTTTACTCAAATTTCTAATACACAATTATCATTTTTATCAGTTTTTTCACATAAAGCCTTCCAAGTTACACGCCTGGGATGTGCACGCAAATCGACGTGAGACAGAAGGAGGTTTTCACATCCTCGGAACATAGAATTAGCTAGAAAATTACGGGATGACCTTTTGAGTCATCACATCCTCCTCCTCTTAAACAAACGTTCGTCCTCGAACGTGCCAGGATTCATCTTGAACTTATCCAATCACTGATTGTACACTTCTAACACATACCCGCGGTTGATCCCACGTCACCCAACTCACGAAATCCTGATGAAACAATCACAACTGCAATATAGCCTTCACATCACCACTGATAAGCCTCATATCTCTATTTCTCACCCTCTACTCATTTACAAAAGACTCGATTCTAAATCCATATCTGGAATTAGCCTCAATCAGCTATATCAACTCATGACTACACCCACAAGGCACGAACACACAACATAGTACATCACACATAGGCTCATATAACACTTTTGATCACAATAGCTGACCGAAATCAACTCGACATTGGCAATTAGCCCCACATATGAAAGAAATATGTTACCAAACCACATACACTGATAATGATGCAATGAACACGAAGTCTTCATTATTAAACACTCGAGTCACCAGCCACGACTGACACCACCGGGCACACATCCCGCTAACTAAACTAAAGAATACACATAACGAAATGACGGAATATGAAATGGAAACATATAAAGGAACTATCAAACAGGCCCATAGGCACAACTCTCTATCCATACCGACTTATCAAAAGCAATATAACAAGGAAGAAGCAAAGCATATGAGCAAATCACAAGGATTCCATCCTGATAAAATTCTACTGTGGTACTCAGCCCGGTCCAAACATATCAAATCCCAAATATCATGAGGACTTCTCCCTCAACTGTGAATCACATACCGAAAATGTATCATACCAATTGAAATTCCTCTGCTAATTCATCCCAGCTGATAAAATCATAACGCTAGCTGATCTCACATCTCGGTGGAATATCAAATCACAACTCGTATGCAAAATATTTAGGAAAATCACCTAAAGCTTACCACGAAGAACAACAAGGACTCACTTCCAGTCTCACCACTATCAGGAATGAAATGAACAACGATAGACATGGCCTACTACTCATAAAATCTCCCAACATGAGCAAACACAAAATGGAGTGCAAAACATGGAACTCACTCATAAATGAAACAACAAACAAGGGAACTCGTCCCGACCAGCAGAACTATAATGAATTACAATTGATGCCCCTCCGAAACACATCAAAACATAACTGTGTGATGATATCAAGCACATCCGCCTCTATTTTACTATATGAAACACAACAATGGGTCGGGTCTCCCCCTCTTAGGGGCCCCCTATTCACCTTAATACCCTGCTACCACACACCTACCTGAATCCTGGGACAATCTCTCATACTGTAGCTAACATCTCCATACTGAAAACAATCTCGCTTCCGACATGGCTGTGGAAAAACACACAATATGAATCCTCTGAGACCCATGAGTACCTGAAATCCCATGGAAAGCTGGTAATGCAAACTGAACTTGTTGACCCACAAATATTCTAGCATGTCGTACCTTGCCTCCATAATACGGACCAGTAGATTCCTCCGATCTACGAGTCCTCATTTCCTCCCTCAACTCTCTCTCTCTTCTCGTCTGTCCTCTCACTCCCGGTACCACATGCTCTCTAACCGACGAATGATCCCCACTACCTGCTGAAATGAGGCATCCTACTCTAACTCTCGAGCCCCACTAAAGCGAATTATCATGCCTGAATCTCCCAAATGACTCTACGGACTCATCTCCTAACTGAAGCAACCAAGCGAAGTGCATGTCTGGCCCACTCACTGAATCTAACAGCATGCTCCAATAGTGACACTGCACCCTGACTCAACTGCTCAAACTCCGCGCGCCGTACATCCCGAAGGAACTGAGGTGCAACCTCCCTTAAATCATCTCCTCTGAATCCATGCTTGTAAAGCTAACTCGGCCAGGTGACCCCATCTCATATGCTTTCTCTACTGATCAACCGACTACTCTGGACCTGAGACGTGGCAAAAGAAATCTCGCTCGACTCCACATTACACACAGTACGATGAATATAGTGACACTCCTCTAGGAAACCCTGGGCACCATCTGCCGCCAATCCACTGAAAAATAGAAGGGTGGTACTTCATGTACTTCTACCGTCCAAGGTATTCTTCCTCCGATGCTACTGTCCTAACCACGGGCTGAACTGAAACCACATGTCGTGCTTCCATAACAACTGGAACCTGACCAATATGGCCTCGCTACTCTGAAGTGTAGACGATGGGAGTCTGAACTCCTCCCCTGATCTGCGAAGCAACTAGTGCACTAGAATCAACCTTGCCATAGTCAATGTACTACTTATACTCCAAACTGCGCTCAGGTCTCCTTATGTCCTGGGTAGCAACAGGCACCCCCAGTACCTGTCCCCCAACTAGAACTACTGGTGACTTCCCAACGGCTGCTCTGGTATGCATCTTAACTGCGTCACGTATTCCTCGTTAGCCTCTGTCTCTGACCATTGTGACACTTACTTCGGGGTACCATCATTAGGAACCGCCGTTCGTGTCCTCTCCATCGGTGAGAGAATGGAATGATAACTTCAAACTTCAATATCAATAAAATCGCACGATAAGAATGAAGGAAGTGAAATTGTCCTAATAGCTCTGTAGACTCTCGAAGATAAGTACAGACGTCTCCATACCAATCCGCAAGACTCTACTAAACTCGCTTATGACTCGTAGCACCTATGAACCTAGAGCTCTGATACCAACTTGTCACGACCCAAATTTTCCTCTATTGGGTTTCGTGATGGCACCTAGTCTTAGGGACTAGGTAAGCCTAACAGTTAATGAATAACAACAATAATAAAAGAAGGCTAGCAGTCTCGATATAAAATCTCAACAGAATGTACACACTTTCCCAAACCGGTAGTACAAGTCATAAGCTCTACGAATCTTCTACAACTTCTAAATACAACTGTTTGGAAGTAGATACAATAGTGTATGAATAATAAATACAACGAAAGTGACTCTACAAACACAGCAGCAGGTTACCTTGAGTCTCCTCAGCAATCATCCCAGAGCTACTACAATATATACCTGGATATACACATAAAAAAATGCAGAAGTGTAGTATGAGCACACCACAACAGTGCCCAGTAAGTATCAAGACTAACCTCGGTGGAGTAGTGACGAGGACTAGTCAAGACACCACTGGTCTACAAAATAAATAACATGAATAAAGAAATGACCGAATGTTACATCTATCTAAGCCTTCTTAGAATAATCCACCACAATGACAATATAAAGCGGAAGGAAATTACAGAAATCAGTCACGAAACAGCACAAAAATACACAGAAGGATGGACAGCAAAACAAGCCGAACCGAAAGGAAACACAATACAATAGTGGGCACCGATAACTCAACTCCACGTCGGTTTGTTCACTTAAGCCGTAGCCATTAAAATCCATACCTGGTAAAAATATTTAAACATCAATTCATATGAAAAACTTTGCGAATAAAATCATTTTAGTATGGAAGAGTTTGCTTTGAAAACATATTTTCTCCAAAAGTAGATATAAGTATAAGTAATATAGAGGATTATGTAAAAAATAGTTTCTTTCAAACTACGAAGCTTTCCAAAGAGGTTTTCTCGATAAATGACTTCCAAATATCATTTTAGGCAAAACTAGTGCTTTTCAAATATACCTTCCATGTAAAAGTCATTCAAATATAATCATTTCAAAACCATTACTTTTTTCAAGAATACTTTTCAGTAAAAAATCCCTTGATAAAAATCTCCTCAAGATTTATCCATCGGGACTCAGTCCATCACTCAGAAATCTCCATGTCGTACAGGAGGAATAACAAATCTGGCCAATAAAGGCAGTAAATGGCAAACAAGAATGACGGAAATACTAATGCATGAATACGGCACGGAATGTCCCCTCGTGCTATCATAACATAACATGGCACGGAATGTCCCCTCGTGCTAACATAACATAACATGGCACGGAATGTCCCCTCGTGCTAACATAACATAACATAGCACAGAATGTCCCCTCGTGCTAACATAACATAACATGGCACGAAATGTCCCCTCGTGCTAACATAACATAACATGGCACGGAATGTCCCCTCGTGCGAAATAGCATAATCATGGCACTGAATGCCCCCTCGTGCTAAATAACATAATCATGGAACGGAATGTCCCCTCGTGCTAGCATAACATATCATGACACGACATTATCCTTCATGCTAAATATCATAAACAACAGTTTGGCAAGGAAAAAACCAACAATATTACCAATAAATCACCACATCCCGGCAAGGGAGTCAACAATACAACCAATATCACTAACAGCTTAACCAATAATAGAAACCACAACATCCCGGCAAGGTAGTCAACAGTACAAATGATATCATTCACAGCATAAACAGTAATAGGAACCATCACATCCCGGCAAGGGAGTCAAAAATACAAACCATATCATTAACAGCATAAGCAGTAATAGGAACCATCACATCCCGGCAAAGGAGTCAACAATACAGTCCATATGATTAAAAACACAAACATTAATAATAACCATAACATCCCGGCAAGGGAAACAACTATAACGATCTCACCTAAACATTTTACTTCACGGAATAACACTCGGCTTCACACAAAAGGCCCAATAATAGGCAACATCAATGAAATACCAATAACATAAATGTCTAACAATTAGACCTAAGTAGCACTTAAGGGAGTAGTCATATAAATCACAATGTAAGACTCACGGGCATGCTCGACTCCAACGAATAAATGTTCCAACTACGGCTAGTCGACTATAAGGCTAGATGACACTAATTATAGTCAATTAGGAAAGCTAGGAAGAAAATATAGCATGATGATAAGAGAAATAGAATATTCAGTTAAGTGAAGTAAAGTCAAATAACCAACGAAGAATCCAAAAACAAGTAATTCTAATTTAAATAGGAAGGAATGAAATTAGTAACCAAGGATAATTTAACAATTACAAATCATACACAGGTAATGTAAGAATCTACGAATCCTAAAAGGGAAATCTGATTGCAAATAATTTCAAGTACACACTCGTCACCTCGGATACTCGCACTACAATCAACAAGGAAGACTCAATCCTACAGGTAGTTCCCCCACACAAGGTTAGGCAAGATACTTACCTCAAAGACGACAACCAGGTACTCAAAGATAGACTTCTCGGGCGGAAAGACCTCCGGACGGGTTACAATCAACTAAAACAGCTTCAAAATACAAATAAAACATATAAGGAACTATTCTGAAAAACATGGTTTCAATCTTTACAAAATCATAAAAATCGACCCCCCGGGCCCGCACATGGGAACCCAACAAATTTTATAAATTCCGGTTACCCATTCCGATACGAGTTCACCCATACTAAATTTATCCAATTCCGATAACATTTGGTCTTTCAAATCATGATTTTTAATTTTAGAAACTTTCTTTTAAAACCCACAATCCCCTCAACCCCAAACACAAATTAAATGATAAAAACAAGAACTAGTTCATAAAATATAATTAATTCTAGTGGAAGAACACTTACCCATTCGATTTGTGTGAAAAATCCTCAAAGAATCGCTCCAAACCGAGTTTTAGAAGTCAAAATATGTCAAAAATGGTGAAACCCCCGATTTTGCAAACTTATATTATGCCGAGGTATTTAAAGCATCGCGATCGCGAGACTACGCATGCGATCGCGTAGAGGAAAATATTATTGGCCAGAAATGATTATATGCGATCACGAAGGAACATCTGTGATCGCATATAAGGAAATATATGCTGCCTCAACGCTACACTACGCGTTCGCGAAGCACGGAATGCGATCGCGTAGAAGAATGACTTGATGCTCACAGATGGATTCACTATGCGATTGCGTGCAAGTGGAAGCGAATGCGGAGAAGAAAAGGATGGACTTTCGCGATCGCTAATGGAGCTATGCGATCGCGATTAAGAAAAACGGGGCGGTCCAAATTGATACAATGTGATTGCGGCTCAGCCTTCACGATCGCATAGAAGGAAAGACAACAGACAGAACCTCAATGCCAAAAAGGAGAAAATGACCCGAAGCCTATCCGAAACACACCCGGGGCCCTAGGGATCCCGTCCAACCACACACACAAGTCATATAACCTAACACGGACTCGCTCGAGGTTTCAAACCATATACAATAAAACTAAAACGAAGAATTAAACCAAAAATCAGTGAAATTCCTTAAAACTTCTTTAAACATCAAATTTTTGCATTTAAGGTCCGAATCATGCCAAACAAAGTCCGTTTCATACCGAACTTCACAGATAACACATATAAATCATATCGAACCTGTACCAGGCTCCGGAACCAAGATACGAGCCAGATACCACATGTTTCACATCAAATTTCATTTTCAAAAACCTTTATATTTTTCATAAACAATTTTTCTTTAAAAATTCATTTCTCGTACTTGGGACCTCGGAATTCGATTCTGGGCATACGCCCAAGTCCCATATTTTTCTACAGACCCTTCAGGATCGTCAAATCACGGGTCCGGGTCCGTTTACCAAAAACGTTGACCGAAGTCAATTTTATTCAAATTTCTAATACACAATTATCATTTTTATCAGTTTTTTCACATAAAGGCTTCCCGGTTATACGCCCGGGCTACGCACCCAAATCAAGGTGAGATAGAAGGAGATTTTCACAACCTCAGAACATAGAATTAGCTAGAAAATTACGGAATGACCTTTTGGGTCATCACAAAAAATCGTTGAACTCACCACCAAAATAACTGAGTCAAACTCAGTCTCATTACGAGATAGAGTCAAATTTCACAAACTAAACTCTTTTTTTGTATGTTTATAGGAAGATTTTAGAGATCAATATCTATGTTGAAGAAGAAGAGAAAATATTTATTTACATATATTTTCAACGCTACCCTTCATGTGCCAATTTTTTTTCCCCGCGTTGTTCAAGTACATGGAAATTAGAACTAGGAGCTCGGCCTTCTTCGATACCATATTAATGCGTGGAACCATTACAATACCGCATTTGATTATTAGCAGCCGAAACTAAATCAATAATCTTTACAACAACTAAGCTTCAGTCTCAAATAAGTTGGGATTGACAAAAGCTGCGACCAACCAAAAAAAGAAAGAAAAATCTCAAATCAACAACTATATTGAAGTTCTTTTTTTTATGCATTCAAATTTAAAGTAATTGATGAAATATTATAAACAGTAAAGACGTTTACTGTGCATATTTCTTCTAATTAAGATATTTCTTCGAGAAGGACAAATGAGGAAAACTTAAAAGACATGTTTCCTTTAATTTATTAGCTCATATATCATATGATACATTGAGATCAAACATAAAAACAATCTTTAATTTGACAAAATTAGCTGGCCTAGTACAAGGTTTCCCATAATCGGTTAACCAAATTACATTCAATTACTAAAAAATATTAGTACAACATTTTATACATAGAAACGACGGCAAAACGTGAAGCTAATTAACTAATCGAGCTAGATCTATTTTCCCTTCATTAATGGTACAGCCATGTCATTGAGACGAATGATTATACGGCAGATATTGCTCATAGAAATTTACTATCAATTAAAGAGCGACATTTCTTCCAAAATCTAAATTGAATTAATGAATAACCAAGTTATAAATTCTCACGAAAATCCGCTTAGGATTGAATCTGAGGAATTAACAAGCCTTAAGATTAATTGTATTGCCTCAAATTCAATCCTAAGTGGATTCCGTGATCACGAGAAACTTGGGTAACTCATTGATTCAGTTTAGATGAATCCTCCTCTTTTGTTTCATCGGGATTCTTTATCATGCCATAGCTTGAAGTCTGCAAAATAAAGATTTCAGATCGATGATTAATTACTTAGATCTAAGTCAATAAATCAAGGTTAAGGGAAAAAAAATGAAACCACGGTATTAAAGCATAGAAATAATAAGATACCTATCATGTTAATAACTTATCTCAAATATGGAATAACATTTCTCATCCTCTCCATGAAAACATTCAACAATTTGTACGAAGAAGAGTGTTCTAGGATAGGGGTATTTATAGCAAAATAAATGGCAAATATTGTAACTACTTATTAATTAATAGCTAATCTCTTGCCTTTGAATTGACGTAGATTTTTTGTAATCTACTTTTATTAATTTGTTGAATGGATTGTAATCCAACACACCCAATTTAGCCGGAACTTTTTTAAATTTCACTTCTTTCCCTCTTTTATTAAAAAATTATTGAATTTTAGGAATGAGTTTATACTCATATTTATAACATATTGTCGCATTCAGTCCATACTCATCATCTGGACGTGCTCTATGACGACCTTTCATACCAAATCGATGATTTTTATTTACTCTTGTCATTTGAAAGATTATTTGAAAATCCATAATGTTCCTTGTTATATCCATAACAATGATGGTAGACTGGTAGTTTTTTCATCTCTTGCCACGTCTATATCCGCCACCATAGTCATGACCACGATTATTATTGTATTATCTTCTCTCCAAAATTTTATATGCTACAATTATAATTCTGAAAATCATCCAAGTTTAGAAAGCCTATATAGAGAAAGCCTAGAAAATCTTGCTTCTACATATCTCAGGTGTCTCATATATATATATATATATATATATAATGAATTTTCAACTTTTAATTCTACAATTCATGCATATGTTATCTAAACTATATTAAAAGCACGAAGGCCTTTAGCGAAATATCGGTTTCCTTTTTTTCCTCTTAAGAATAGATTTTATATCGGACAAAACTATCTTTTAGTTATTTTTCTTAATATTTAAGAATTTAAAATCAACTAAAATTTTACTTATTAAATCTTTCCTTAGTTGAATTAAGTAAGAAATCTTAATATTAAAAATATTAAAATCATAAACATTGTACCTTATATAAATCTTCAACTTAAATTATGACTAAATAACACCAAATCTTCCAATGACGCCGTATGAGTTTTCTCTAATTGCACGTTGTTCAAAATATATCGGGTAATTATGCTAAATTTTAGGTGCACAATTGTGATATACACAAAATAAACTAAAGAGAAGAATAAAAAGAGTAAATAAGAGAAAGATTCCCCTTTAAATGCTAAATATTTTGCTTAGACATAAATATTGATATAAATTTAAAAATTCAGCTCGACAATTGAAGTAGCTACGGAAAGCAAGAAAGAAAAATGATTTGCAAAATCCAATAACACTAACCATTCGAAAAACATAAAGTGCAGAAGTTCAAATTTTTGCAATTTGGAAATAGAACTCTTTTTAGATAAAAATATTGTTATAATTAAATTGAAATTTGGCATGAGCTAATATTACATAAGCTAAAAAAAAGCCTTTAAGAATTTGAATCTTCAAAAAATAAATTATTTCTATTAGGGTTGATAACACATAATTACTTATTTGAATTAACCAATTAGCACAATAATTCAGATTCATTCTTCTCCAAATTCATCACATAAATAAAATTATTTTTCAAGTTGACATAAATTTTGAGATACATGAATTTATTCCATAAAATAACCTTCAACGAAAGAATGAAAGAGTAGAGCAAAATCAAGTATAGTACAATAATAACAATTAAATTATAGTAGTTTAAATACAAATCTATATCTATATATATCAATCTTTACTATATTAAAAGCACAAAGCCCATATCGAAATGTTGTTTGCCTTTTTTATCCTTTAAAAGTTAATTTTGCACTAGACAAAATAATCATTTAATTATTTTCCTAAAATTTAGGACTTCAAAATCAACTAAAATTTATCTTATTAGATTTTTTTCTTATTTGATCGTTTTTATAAATATCTTTTTGGAGTTTAGTACGTTGCCATTAAAGTTTTTTTTTTAATTCTTAGCCTCTAAGGCATATAATAATATTTCTTTCTCCAAATTATCAATAACTCATTACCTAAAAATATGAAACATTCATCAGCAATGCATATTCGCCTTTTTCCTATTAAATTTTTTTTAAGAGCTTTGAATTAATCTGAACTTCAAATTTCTAGAAGTCTGAACTAATTTGGTG
>ML305535.1:0-41428 GCA_005239505.1 Nicotiana paniculata | reverse complement strand
CTATTTATATGTTTAGGACGAAACCTAAACGTGTAGGAGACTTCTATTCCAACCGGGAAACACTTAAACTCGTCAAAACTCGGAATTGACCGAACTTGGGACCCCGGGCGTTTGGGCTCAAATGCCTCGTTAAGGCCAGGGCAGGCCTGACGTTTGGGCTGTAACGCGCCCCTAACGCCAGGGGCTGCCTAGATTTAGGGACCAAACGCCCCCCTAACGCTAGGGGCTGCCTGGATTTAGGGGCCAAATGCCCGGCTATCACCCGAGTGTTTCTTCTTCGACCCTTAAGCGTATTTTCGACGTATTTGCATCCTTTAGCTCCGTTTCCATCTCCACTTCACCTACACATGAAATAAACTCCATTAAGCACATAAAAGGTGTGTTTTTATCATTAACGCACATAAAATGTAAGGCATATAACATATTAAACCATAAATTCTAGCCTCGCATCAGTTTTTATGTGAAAAATTGACGAAAATGTGAAATCGTGCTTTAAAACTCATTTGAGTTGACTTCGGTCAATATTTTAAGCAAACAGACCCGGACAGTATTTTGACAATCCTGGTGGGTCCATATCATGATTTGGGACTTGGTCGTATGCCCGGAATCAAATTCAGAAGTCCCTAGCTTGAATTATCGCCATTTTTTGAAAATTAGAAGTTTAAAGATTTATAGAAATTCCAAGTTTGACTGTAGTTTGACTTTGTTGCTACCGGATTCGGACTCTTATCCTGAAAGTTGGTTTAAGTTTATTACAGTATTTATGACTTGTCTGTAAAATTTAGTGCAAAACAGAGTTGATTTGACGTGATTCGGACATCCGGTTGAAAAGTTACATGTTCTTAAGTTTCATTAAAAATTTCATTTCTTTTGGTGTCCAATTCGTAGTTCTAGGTGTTATTTTAGTGTTTTCATCGCGCGAGCGAGTTCATATGATGTTTTTGGACTTGTGTGCATGTTTGGTTTGGAGCACTGAGGGCTCAGTTGTCATGATCCAAAATCCAACACAGGTCGTGATGGCGCCCAACACCGGCGAACTAGTAGAATATACAAAAGATGATACAAACCGTACTGCTGTCTGAAAGAAGTAGACAGAAATAAACAAAAGATAACTCCATAGTACTGCTGAGAATCGCCAAGGAAGGCAGCTCACCATGGAGTCAGGTCCAGAATATACGTCAAGCTCCGGTCGGGTAACCAGATGCACCAGCCTCAGAACCTGTACAATTAAGTACATAAGCGTAGTATGAGTACATAAACAGATATGTACCCAGTGAGTATCCCACCTAACCTCGAAGAAGTAGTGACGAGAGGTCTACGTGATACTTACTAGGGCCACACAATGTGGAATAAGTACAGGTTATCCAGTAGTAGCAGTAATGAACAGTAATAAGGAAATGAGCATCAAATAACAATCACAAGTACCCTCGCGCCATCCTTTTTCAATGGCATACAAGCTGTTTAACCTTCTTTCTTTTCATGAAATCAACAGTTACAATTACAAGGCTTCTCAAAAATTACCAAAGCATATAACAGGCTATGAGCGTACGGTCATTACGATGTGAAAAGTAAATGTGCACTGCCAAGGGTCGAACTGCCCGAACCATAGATGCATCTATCTGTCCCGCTCGCGAATCGCACATGCGACACAATTAACATAATATCAAGACCACCCCCGCTCGCGAATCATCCATGCGACTCGTGTTCCCATATAAATTCATGATTAGCAGGAGATTTCCAGATAATTTAGCAGGGAACATACTAACAGTGTGAGAGTTTTTAGAAATATCAACTTCGAGCATAACCCCTTAGGACTTCACATGTGAAATTAAAGAATATTAGACTATTTAATCCATGTACAAGATCCCAGATACAACACATAAAGCATGCTTGTGAGTCCTAAACTACCCGACAAGGCATAATAGTAGATGCGCACGGACTCTCATCACTTCGTGCGTACGCAGCCCCCGTAAATAAGGACAAAACCATCATTTGTAATCACCTATGAGGACAATTCCCTCTTACAAGGTTAGAAAGGAGACTCACCTCGTGTCGAATTCACTCCCCAGACCAAGAACGCTCTCGAAACTCTGAACTCTACACCCATGGAATCGAAACTAGCCAAAAGTTATACAAATTCATTAATTTATGCTCAAAGTATGGAAATTCTCCTACTCATTTAGTAAATTCACCATTGTTGAAGAAATTCTAAAATCCGACCTTGGGCCCGCATGCTTGGATTTCAATAATTCTCGAAGGAAACACTCACCCATAGCCTAAGGATCATTAATATACGATTTTTACTTTATTTCATAGCAAATTCACGGGTAAATTCTCAAATTATCGAAAGCCCTAGGTTACTACCCAATTCTTGATTTTTCACTAATTTAGGTAGTTAATTTAGCTTGTAATCCATGCATGAAGCTAAAATTAGAGTAGAATTTACTTACCTTCAATAACCAGGTCGTTTGCCCCTCTAAAATGGTGGAAATCGCCCAAAGGAAGAACAAGAAGATGAAGATGAGAAAAATGAATTAAACCCGTCTATAAAAACACACTGTCTGAACAGTATTTCCGCACCTGCGGCTCGAGGACCGCACCTGTGGTATGACACCTACGAGCAAGGGCTCGCAAATGCGAAAATAGACTTGGAAGCCTGGGCCCGCACCTGCGGAGTGGAGACCGCACCTGCAGCTCCGCTCCTGCGGAATTTTGTCCGTACCTGCGAGAAATGGCTCGCCCACTGGGGGTCGCACCTGCGAGGCTAGGACCGCAGGAGCGGTCTCGCACCTGCGACTGGGCAACCGCACCTGCGGTCACACCAGAACAAGTGCACCAACAACTATTTCAGCTGGTTTTTGGCCTCGTGTGGTGTCCGGGAGGCACCTAGGCCCACCCGAGCCCCCGTCCAAATATACCAACAAGTCCCAAATCATAATACGGACTCGCTCGAGCCTTCGTAACACCCAAAACAATGCTAAAACTCAAAATCACACCTCAAAACCCCAAGAACCAAACTTAGGAATTTTAAGTTTTCTAGACTTCGCTAACAACGCGCCGAACCGACCTATATTACTCGGAATGACACCAAATTTTGCAGGCAAGTCATAAATGACATAATGGAACTATTCCTTGTCTCGGAATTCCGCTCGGACCTCATAACACAAAAACACGTCCCAAACCAATATAGGAACTTAAGGAACTTCTTATTTCAATATTGGGCACCGAAACGCTCCCGGGTCATCAGAAACCCATTCCGAACATAGGCCCACGTCCGAAATCATCATAGGAAGCTATAAGAGCTGACGAAACTCGATTCCGAGGTCGTTTACTAAAAATGTTGACCGATGTCAAACTTGGCCTTAAAGGCCAACCTTTAAGGAACCAAGTGTTCCTATAACACTCTAAACACTTCCGAATCCCGGACCACCAGCCCCCGCAAGTCATAAATCATAATTAGCCGCTATGGAAAGTTTCATTTAGGGGAAAAGGGTCCGATAACGCAAAACGACCGGTGGGGTCGTTACATTCTCCATCTCTTAAACAAACGTTCATCCTCGAACGAGTCTAGAGTCATACCTCAAGTGCTGAATAAGTGTGGATATCTTCTCCGCATGTCCTCCTCGGACTCCCAGGTCGCCTCCTCAACTGGTTGGCCCTTTCACTAGACCTTTATACCTCAACTGGCGGTCCTGTCTATTGATAATAGCAACTGGCTCCTCATCATAGACCAACCTCTCATCCAACTGAATAGTGCTGAAATCAACCACGTGAGAGAAGTCGGCGTGATACCTCCGGAGCATGGATANAGCTTGCCCTTCTTCCCAAACCTCATAATACCCTTCATAGGCGAGACTTTCAACAGAACCCTATCTCCCTCCATAAATGATACATCACGCGCCCTCTGATCCGCGTAACTCTTCCGTCTAGACTGTGCTGTACGGAGCCTCTCCTAAATTAACTTCACTTTCTCCAAAGCATCCTTCACCAGGACCGTGCCATATAATTTAGCCTCGCCAGGCTCAAACCACCCGATAGGAGAACGACATCGCCGACCATACAAAGCCTCAAATGGTGCCATCTCAATGTTGGACTGGTAACTATTATTGTACGAAAACTCGGCCAAAGGAAAGAACTGGTCCCATTGTCCTCCGAAGTCAATCACACATGCCCTGAGCATGTCCTCCAATATCTGAACTGTACGCTCCGACTGGCCATCAGTCTGAGGATGAAATGTTGTGCTGAGGTCTATCTGGGTGCCCATCTCACTATGCAATGATCTCCAGAAGTGCGAGGTGAACCGAGGACCTCGATTTGATATAGTGGACACCGGCACACCATGCAACCGGACTATCTCACTAATGTAGATCTGGGCTAACCTCTCAGAAGTATAAGTAGTAGCCACTAGAATGAAAAGCGCCGATTTGGTCAATCTATCCACAATGACCCAAACAACGTCAACCTTCCGCAAAGTCCGAGGCAACCCAACCACGAAGTCCATAGTGATGCGCTCCCATTTCCACTCAGGAATGGGCATCTGTTGAAGTAGGCCTCCTGGCCTCTTGTGCTCATACTTAAACTGCTGGCAACTAAAACACCTAGTCACATACCCCACAATGTCCTTCTTCATTCGCCTCCACCAGTAATGCTGCTTCAAATCACGATACATCTTCGTAGCACCAGGGTGAACAGAATACCGAGAACTGTGTGCCTCCTATAAAATCCTCTCCCTTAGGCCATCAACATTAGGAACACATAAGCGGCCCTGAAGTCTCAGAACACCATCCTCGCCAATAGTGACCTCCTTGGCCTACCCTGAACCACTGTCTCCCGAAGCCTGCTAGGCATGGATCATAGAATTGCCGGGCCTTAATCTCCCCCGATAACGAAGACTGAGCAACCACATGTGCTAAAACTCGATGAGGCTCTGAAAGTTCTAATCTCACCAGGCGATTGGCCAAGGACTAAATGTCCAAGGCTAGAGGTCTCTCCTCTACTGCAATATAATCCAAGCTACCCATACTCTCTGCCTTCCTGCTCAAAGCATCTGCTACCACATTTGCCTTTCCCGGGTGATAAAGAATGGTGATATCATAATCCTTCAACAACTCAAGCCATCTGCGCTGCCTGAAATTAAGATCCTTATACTTTAACAAGTGCTGCAAGCTACGGTGGTCTGTATAAACCTTACAGGACACTCCATACAAGTAGTGCCTCAAAATCTTAAGAGCATGAATAATCGCCGCCAACTCCAAATTGTGCACAGGGTAATTCTTCTCATGAACCTTCAGCTGGCGTGAAGCATAAGCAATGACTCTCCCCTCCTGCATCAATACACACCCTAAGCCAATGCGCGAAGCGCCACAATATACTGTATACGTCCCAAAATCGAAAGGAAATACTAGAACTGGTGCTGAGGTCAATGCTGTCTTGAGATTCTAAGAGCTCGCCTCACACTCGTCAGACCATAGGAACGGGGCATTCTTCTACGTCAATCTAGTCAAGTGAGCTGCAATAGAAGAGAACCCCTCCACAAATCGGCGATAATAGCCTGCTAGGCCAAAAAGCTCCTGATCTCTGTAGCTAAAGTAGGACGCGACCAACTCTGAACTGCCTCTATCTTCTGAGGATCAACCTTGATACCCTCTCCGGATACCACATGCCCCAAGAATGCCATGGAATCCAACCAGAACTCACACTTGGAGAACTTAGCATATAGCTTCTGTTCTCGCAAAGTCTGGAGCACAACTCTCAAATGCTGCTCGTGCTCCCCCAGGCTACGTGAGTAAATCAAAATGTCATCAATGAAGACAATGACAAAGGAATCAATATACGGCCTGAACACCCTATTCATCAAGTCCATGAATGTTGCTGGGGCATTAGTCAAACCAAAGGACATCACCAAGAACTCATAATGGCCATATATCGTACGAAAAGCAGTCTTCGGAACATCTGAAGCTCGAATCCTCAACTGATGATACCCCGATCTCAAATCAATCTTACAAAAAACACACGAGCACCTTGCAACTGGTCAAACAAATCATCGATGCGCGGCAAAGGATACTTGTTCTTAATGGTAACCTTGTTCAACTGGCGATAATCAATACACATCCGTATGGACCTATCCTTTTCTTCACGAATAGAACTGGAGCACCCCACGACGATACACTCGGTCTGATGAACCCCGTAGCTAACAACTCCTCAAGCTACTCCTTCAACTCCTTCAACTCTTTCGGAGCCATACGGTACGGAGGAATAGATATAGGAGGGTGCCTGGAGCTAAATCAATGCAGAAATCAATATCACGATCCGGAGACATGCCTGGAAGGTCTGAAGGAAATACATCAGCAAACTATCGAACCACTGGCACTGAGTCAATCTTTGAAGGCTCGGCGGTGGCATCCCGCACATAAGCGAGGTAGGCCAAGCAACCCTTCTCGACCATATGTCGAGCCTTCAGGAATGAAATAACCCAGCTGGCTGCACTAACTAAGGAACCTCTCCACTCCAGCCTAGGCGACTCTGGCATGGCTAAAGTAACCATCTTGGCATGGCAATCTAGCACGGCATGATAAGGACATAGCCAATCCATGCCTAAAATAATCTCAAAATCAACCATGTCGAGCAATAAGAGATTCGCTCGAGTCTCGAACCCATAGAATATGACCATACAGGACCGGTAAACCCGATCTACCACCATAGAATCGCCCATAGGGGTGGACACACATATAGGAGAACCCAAGGACTCACGAAGGACATCCAGAAAATGAGCAAATAAGACCGAAACATAGGAATAAGTGCATCCTGGATCAAATAACACTGATATCTCTCTATCACATGCTGTAATAATACATGTGATCACGGCGTCTGAGGCCACCGCATCTGATCTAGCCGAAAAAGCATAGAATCTAGCTGGAGCACCGGAATACTGAGCCCCACCAGAATGAACAGGAGCTGGCTGACCTCCCCCTGACTGGCCTCCACCTCTAGGACGACCCCTGCCGACCTGTCCTCCGCCTCTAGGTGGCCGGACTGCTGGTGCTGGACTCATAGGCTGGTAACCCTACTGCACTGCCTTGCCCCAAAACTTGGGTCAAGTCCTCCTGATATGGCCGAGATCCCCGCAGTCGTAACATTTCACTGGAGGCACGACCTGTTGCCCTGAAGTAGAACCTGGATAACTGGGGGACGACGAGAACCCTCTGGCATAGCACTGAAGTAAGGCCTCACTGGAGCACCACGAAGAGGTGGTGGTGGTGCTGAATATGAGGGCATGCTGGGCTGACCCCTACCAAACTGATCTCTGCCCCTAGCTGGGGCACCTCTGAAATCCCTGGAATATCTGGCTCTCTTATCCGGTTGTACCTGCTCCCTGACCCTCGACCGATAACCCTCGATCCTACGAGCAATCTCTACTACTAGCTGATAAGGAGTCTCTATCTCCACCTCCCGGTCCATGCTGGTCCTAATGACTGGATGCAACCCGGCTACGAATCTCCGCACTCTCTCAGCATCGGTAGGTAGTATCATGAGTGCATGGCGAGACAAATCTGAAAATCTAGCCTCATAGTCTATCACTGACAGCTGCCCCTGCTCCAGCTGCTCAAACTGATACCGCAGCTCTTCCCTCTTAGAGAGTGGGATATATCTGTTTAGAAACATCTGAGTGAACTACTCCCAAGTGATAGGAGGAGAACCTGCTTGCCTGCTGAGAATATAAGACTACCACCATCTGCGAGCTCTACCCTCTAACTGGAAAGTAGCGAAGTCTACTCCATGGGACTCTAGTATCCTCATGTTGTGCAGTTGGTCCTACTGAAATCCTGGGCATCCTCGCCTCGCTCACCCCCGAAGACCGGAGGTTGCAATCAATTTCATCTGTCCAATAACTTCTGCGGATCACCATCCGCAGCTGGTCTGGGCTCAGGTGATGCTGCTACAAGATGAACCCCACCCACGGGCAGTGTACCCGAGGTATGATGAAGTGCGGCTGTCTGGCCTGTAGCCTGGGCAGTAGGGGTTTGGGCTCCCCCTTCTGCCTGAGATGTGGCAGGATCCACTGAAAATAAACCAGCCTGGGACATAGTATCCATAAATCTTAACATACGGCCCATGACCTCCTGGAAGCCTGGCGCCGTCATGAAGTCCACTGGAGCAGGACCCACTTGGGGCACCTCACCCTGCTCCTCTATAGTAGGATCCCCTGGTGGTGCAACTGGAATAGCTCTGGGACACCCCCGTCTCCTACCTCGGGCCGATTCCCTCCCCCGGCCTCTGCCAGATGTACGCGTCCTCACCATCTGTGAGAGAATAGAAGAATGAGATTTAATATACCTTCAACTGCACGATAGATCATGAAAAAAAGAGGTTTCCTAACACCCTATAGCCTCCCGAAGATAAATACAGACGTTTCTGTATCGATCCGCGAGACTCTAATAGGTTTGCACGTGACTCGTGAGACCTACGTGAACCTAGTGCTCTGATACCATGTTGTCACGACCCAAAATCTAACACAGGTCATGATGGCGCCCAACACCGGAGTCAGGCAAGCCAACAGTTATTTACTGGTGAGATTATCCTTATTTGACATGCCAACCCCACAATTTCCAAAATATTTAAGCTTAGATCATTTAAATAAAAGCGGATAAATTAACCAACTTAAGTGAATACAACCACAATAATCCTGAACCCAATATATATAGTCCCAAAAGATAGAGCCTACTATGTGTGTACCAGGAACTAGTGTCACAAGTCAACAGGAGAACTAGTAGAATATAAAAAAGATAATACAAACTGTACTACTGTCTGAAAGAAGTAGACATAAATTAACAAAAGATAACTCCATAGTACTGCTGAGAATCGCCAAGGAAGGAAGCTCACCGTGGAGTCAGGTCCAAAATATACGTCAAGCTCCGGTCGGGTAACAGATGCACCAGCCTCAGAACCTGTACAATTAAGTACAGAAGTGTAGTATGAGTACATAAACATATATGTACCCAGTGAGTATCCCGCCTAACCTCGAAGAAGTAGTGACGAGAGGTCAACTTGATACTTACTAGGGTCAGACAATGTGGAATAAGTACACGCTATCCAATAGTAGCAGTAATGAACATTAATAAGGAAATGAGCATAAAATAACAATCACAAGTACCCTCGCGCCATCCTTTTTCCATGGCATACAAGATGTTTAACCTTCTTTCTTTTCATGAAATCAACAACTACAATTACATGGCTTCTCACAAATTACCAAAGCATATAACAAGCTATGAGCGTACGGTCATTACGACGTGAAAAGTAAATGTGCACTGCCGTGGGTCGAACGTCCCAAACTATAGATGCATCTATCTGCCCCGCTCGCGAATCGCACATGAAATACGGTTAACATAATATCAAGACCACCCCCGCTCGAGAATCATACATGTGACTCGGGTTAATATAACATTAGGGCTACCCGACTCGCGAATCATCCATGCGGCTCGGGTTCCATATAAATTCATGATTAGCAGGAGATTTCCAGATAATTTAGCAGGGAACATACTAACAGTGTGAGAATTTTTAGAAATATCAACTTCGAGCATAACCCCTTAAGCCTTCACATATGAGATTCGAGAATATTAGACTATTTAATCCATGTACAAGATCCCAGATACAACACATAAAGCATGCTTATGAGCCCTAAACTATCCGACAATGCATAATAGTAGCTGCGCACAGACTCTTGTCACTTCGTGCGTACGCAGCCCCCGCAAATAAGGACAAAACCATCATTTATAATCACCTATGGGGGAAATTCCCTCTTACAAGGTTAGAAAGGAGACTCACCTCGCGTCGAATTCACTCCCCGGACCAAGAACGCGCCCGAAACTCCGAACTCTATACCCGAGGACTCGAAACTAGCCAAAAGTTATACAAATTCATTAATTTATGCTCAAAGTATGGAAATTATCCTACTCATTTTGTAAATTCACCATTCTTGAAGAAATTCTAAAATCTGACCCCGGGCCCGCATGCTTGGATTTCAATAATTCTCGAAGGAAACACTCAACCATAGCCTAAGGATCATTAATATACGATTTTTACTTGATTTCATAGCAAATTCACGAGTAAATTCTCAAATTATCGAAATCCCTAGGTTACTACCCAATTTTTGATTTTTCACTAATTTAGGTAGTTAATTTAGCTTGTAATACATGCATGAAGCTAATATTAGAGTAGAATTTACTTACCTTCAATAACCAGGTCAATTTCCCCTCTAAAATGGTGGAAATCGCCCAAGGAAGAAGAAGAAGATGATAAAAATGAATTAAAACCCGTGGATAAAAACACACTGTCTGAATAGTGTTTCTGCACTTGCGGCTCGAGGACCGCACATGCAGTCTCGCACCTGCGAGCAAGGGCTCGCACTTGCAGAAATGGACGAGGAAGCCTGGGCCCACACCTGCGGAGTGGAGACCGCACCTGTGGCTCCGCTTCTGCGGAACTTTGTCCGCACCTACGAGAAACAGCTTGCCCATTGGGGGTCGCACCTGCGAGGCTGGGACCGCAGGAGCGGTCCGGTCCCGCACCTGCGACTGGGCAACCGCACCTGTGGTCACATCAGAACAAGTGCACCAACAGCTATTTCAGCTGGTTTTTGGCCTCGTGTGGTGTCCGGGAGGCACCTCCCTGTCCAAATGTACCAAAACAACGCTAAAACTCAAAATCACACCTCAAAACCCCAAGAACCATACTTATGAACTTTAAGTTTTCTAGACTTCGCTAACAACGCGCTGAACCGACCTATACTACTCAGAATGACACTAAATTTTACAGGCAAGTCATAAATGACATAATGGAACTATTCACGGTCTCGAAATTCCGCTCGGACCTCGATAACACAAAATATGTCCCAAACCACAATAGGAACTTCTTATTTAAATATTGGGCGTCGAAACGCTCCCGGGTCATCAGAAACCCATTCCGAACATACGCCCAAGTTCGAAATCATCATACGAAGCTACCGGAAACGTCGAAACTCGATTATGAGGTCTTTTAATAAAATGTTGATCAAAGTCAAACTTGGCCTTAAAGGCCAACCTTAGGAACCAAGTGTTCCTATAGCACTCTAAACACTTCCGAATCCCGGACCACTAGCCCCCGCAAGTCATAAATCATAATAAGCCGCTATGGAAAGTTTCATTTAGGGGAACGGGGTCCGATAATGTAAAACGATCGGTCGGGTCGTTACATCGGGTGAGTTTCAGATAGGCTTCGGAGTGGTTTTGGACTTAGGGAGATAACTGATGAAGTCTGTTTCTGGTGCAGGTATCTGACCTCGCAATTTCAAGGTCGGTGTTCGCATTTGCAAACATTCAATTTTCTGTTAGGTTCACATTTGCGAACAATTTCTTCGCATTTTCTAAGAGGGGCTGGGTCAGCAAAGATTGCATTTGCGGTGAAGAGGTCACATTTGCGCAATCCCAGAGTTCGCATTTACGAACAAATCATCGCAAATGCGATATAGCAAAGATGTGGGCATCTTCGCATTTGCGACATCTACGTCTGGACAAAAGCTTAGAAAAATGGGATTTTAGCTCATTCTTTCGAATTCTCACCCCTAAATACCTTAGAGGCAATTTTCCCAAGTTCCTAAATTCATTGGTAAGTAACTTTAATCTATTTCTGTTCAATTACCCATTACATTTCATAAGATTTCAACATCAAATCTAGGATTTTCATGGTGGAAATTAGGGATTTGGGTAGATTTAGAGATTTTTGTAAAAATTGGGATTTAGACCTCGAATTGAATTGCATAACCGGGCTCGGAGGGGGGGGGGGTGAATGCGTGATCGGATTTTTGTCCGAACCTCAGGTTTTGACCAAGCGGGCCCATGGTTGACTTTTGTTCAGTTTTTCAATAATGATCTAAATTGAACCTCTTTCATTCGTGGGTAGTTTCTAAGTCTTATTTTGAATCATTTGGTTAATAATTTGCTATTTTTGGTTGGTTTAGAGGCTTGTTCGAAAAGCAAGGATGTAGTTGAACTTTGAATTGGTTGCGGAGCGAGGTAAGTGTCATGGTTAACCTTGACTTGAGGGATTAAGACTTGTTTGCCTATTTGTTATGTGTTTAATGTGTGGGTACAACATATATGTGAAGTGACGAGTACTTATGCGTTGTTGCTGGGTTAAAGCATGCTGGTAGAACTTGTTTACTTATGATTTATTGCCTTTTTAGTTATGAAATTCATGCTTAGATTAGATTATTACTTATTTGATCATTTCTTCCGTATTTATGAATTAATTAGTAACAGTTGAGTAATTTGGAAGTTGAGGTTTGGTACCTTGGAATCATAATTGACGTAAAGTACATCCTTTGCATTATTTATCTCCCGAATTTGTATATTCATTATGACATGGCAAGGGAGAGTGTTAAAGCACGAAGAGTGATGTCGTGTGATTTCATTTCCTTATTTACTAATTAATAAATGGTGAGGAAGTGAATTAAAGTACGAAGGGTGATGTCGTGCCAATCTATATCAGTTATTCAATGTTACATGGTGAGATCGAAGGGTGATGACATACCAATTAATTTCTCTTATGACATCATTTAACAGTAAGGATGAGAGTAAAAGCACAAAGGGTGATGTCGTGTCATTTTCATACCGTATTTTATCTCCGTCCTTGGTTGATGATTTATTTGACTTTCTTCTGTTGTCATTCCTATTGTAGTTATCATATCTATTTCCCCTTTCGCATGTCCTCTCCCGACTGTACATATTAAATCTCTATTTTGTTGTTGTTTGGTCATATATCTATGTTTGTACATGTATAATTACGTGAGTGTCCTGCCATAGCCTCGTCACTAACTCATCGAGGTTAGTCTCGACACTTACGGAGTATATTGGATCGATTTTATTCATATTACACTCTGCATTTCTTGTGCATATTTTGGTACTAGTCCCAGCAATACGCGAGGTGTGCTAGCTCGGATTATCACATTCAGATACTTGAGGTAGATCTGTTGACGTCCGAAGACCTTGAAGTCCCCTTCCTCTTTCCTCTTTTACTTTTCATTTCATTCGAAGCAGTTGTATTTATTTTAGACTCTATTTGTAGAACGCTAGTAGTTTGTGTACTCGTGACTCCAGATCTTTGGGAGGAGATATTATTACATGACTTATGCTGGTGTTGTATTAGTTTGAGTACCTATATCTCGTTATTTATTATTACTTTGTTAAACTTTTAAAATTTGACTAATTAACTATTTCACGTCGGCTTGCCTAGCAAGTGGATATTCGGCTCCATCACGACCCCGAGGTTGGGATTTCAGGTTGTGACAAGTTGGAATCACAACACTAGGTTGCCTAGGTCTCACGAATCATAAGCAAGTTTAGTAGATTTTAGAGGATCGGGACGGGAACATCTGTACTTATCTTCTCGAGACTATGGAGTTTAGGAAAAAATATCACTTCTTCCTTACTTTATCGTGCGATTTTATTCTGACATTGATGACTGAACCCTTCTATTCCTTTTCTTTCATAGATGGCGAGAACACGCACTGCAGCTACCTCCAGACAGGAGCCGAAGCCCCTTGTGGCAGCTACGACTAGGGGCAGAGGTTAATGTCGAGATTGCACCAAAGGCCGAGGCAGAGGCATAGCTCAGCCTAGAGCTCGAGTAGCAGCACCGTAGTGGAGCCTCAGGTGGATTTTGAGGAGGAGTTTCCAGCTCATACTGTACCTATCGGAACAGATCAGGTCCCGGAGGGGTTCATAGCCACCCTAGTGCTTTAGGACACTCTAGTCCGTTTAGTGGGCCATATTGGGAGTGTGTCCCAGACCGGTATATTCCTGGTGGCACCAGGCATCTCTCGGGCTGAGAGAGGAGAACATACTCTAGCAACTCACACCCCGGAGCACGTGGTTCCCAAGTCTTAGACTCCAGCAGCCCCGCCAATTGGGGTAGTTCAGCCAGTCGTTGCGGCACAGGCCAGTGATAGGCTTGCTTTGTCTTCTAAGGATATGTAGAGGTTGCATAAGTTTACCAAGCTCTTTCATGTGCATTTCAGTGGTGCATATTCTGAGGACCCACATGACTTTCTTAACTATTTCCACGAGGTGTTGCGCAACATGGGTATAGTTGAGACCAATGGGGTCTATTTTGCAGCATTTCACATGACTAGTTCCGCCCCGGAGATGTTGCAGAGATTATATGTTGACTAGACCAGCTGGGTCGCCTGCACATACCTAGGATCAGTTCTCACAACTATTTCTAGAGAAGTTCATTCCTGTTACTCTACGAGATGAGTATCGCAGGTAGTTCGAGCGACTTCAACAAGGTGGTATGACTGTCACCCAGTACGAGACTCGATTTGTGGCCTTAGCTCGCCATGCCATTATATTGCTTCCTACTGAGAAGGAGCGAGTGAGGAGATTTTTTGATGGGCTCACTTAAATTATCAGGCTTCAGATGGCCAAGGATACACGGAGTGATATTTCCTTCCATATGGCCGCAGATATTGCCAGACGTATCGAGTTGGTTCATGCTCAGGAGAGGGGGCCAATGTTAGATAAGAGGCCCTGTCATTTTTGTGGTTTCAATGGTGCCTTATCTGGAAACAAGGGTGATTTTGGTAGAGGCCATCCTCCCAGGTCATTTCATTCCGCATTTCAGGCGTCCCACAATGCTTCAGGGAGTCGTGGCCTTACGTGCCTCATTTAGAACATCCAGTCTACAGTGCACCACCAGCTCCAATCAGTGCACCTCCGATCCAGAGCTATCAGAGTGGTTATCCAGGTCCTTAGGGCCAGTTCTAGGGTCAGTAGTCACAACAGTCGAGGGCTTGTTATATGTGTGGTGATCTGAGGCATATTGCTAGATTTTACTAGGTCGTAGGGCATCGTGCAGCAGCAGGATTCTTGTGCCATGATTGCAGCACCGATTGCTCCACCTCCCGCTCAGCTAGCTAGAGGTAGGGGCTAGGCAGCCAGAGGTAGAGGTCAGGCCATTAGAGGTGGAGGCCAGCCAGCTAGAGGCCATCCTAGATATGTAGTTCAAAGTGGTGGGCCCCAACCCCGATGTTATTCTTTCCTAGCTAGGCATGATGTTGAGTCATCTGACGTCGTTATCACAGGTATTGTTCATGTTTTTCATAGAGATGCCTCAGTTCTGTTTGATCTAGGATCTACTTATTCCTATGTGTCATCCTATTTTGCTTTATATATGATTGTGACTCGTGGTTATTTGAGTGATCATATGTATGTGTCCACACCTGTAGGAGATTCTATTATTGTATAACGTGTCTATCGCTCGTGTGTGATTAATATTGGGAGACTTGAGACTAGTGTAGATCTTCTACTTCTTAATATGGTAGACTTTGATGTTATCTTGGGTATGGATTGGCTGTCACCTTATCATGCTATATTGGATTATCACGCCAAGACAGTGACCTTATCCATGTCAGGGTTTCCTCGATTAAAGTGGAGAGGGACTCGTAGCCACTCTACCAGCAGGGTTATTTCCTATGTGAAGGCTCGACGTATGGTCGAGACGGGATTTCTAGCTTATTTGGTCTATGTACGTGATTCTAGTGTGGAGGCTCCTTCCATGGATTCAATACCAGTTGTTCGTGAGTTTCCAGAGGTGTTTCCTTCAGATTTTCCAAGGATGCCACCCGATAGAGATATTGACTTTGGTATTGATTTGGCTCCGGGCATTCAGCCCATTTCTATTCTGCCATACTGTATGGATCAGCCGGAGTTGAAGGAGTTGAAGGAGCAGCTACAAGATTTTCTTGATAAGGGCTTCATTAGACCTAGTGTCTTGCCTTGGGGTGCGCCTGTGGTGTTCTTGAAGGATAAGGATGAGTCAATGAATATATGTATAGACTATTGGCAGTTGAACAAAGTCACTCTCAAGAACAAGTATCCGTTGCCGAGGATTTATGACTTATTTGATCAGTTTCAGGGTGCCAAAGTGTTTCCGAAGATTGATTTGAGGTATGTCTACCACCAGTTGAGGATTAGGGCATCCTATGTCCCTAAGACGGATTTTTGGACTCGGTATGTGCATTATGAGTTCCTAGTAATGTCATTTGGGTTGACAAATACCCAACAACATTCATGGATTTGATAAACCGAGTGTTCAAGACTTATTTGGATTATTTTTTGTGATTGTATTCATTGATGATATCTTGATCTACTCCCTCGATCGAGAGGATCATGAGCAGCATCTTCAGATTGTACTTCAGTCTCCGAGAGATAGCTAGTTATATGCCAAGTTTTCAAAGTGTGAGTTTTGGTTAGACTCAGTCGCCTTCTTGGGCATGTTGTATCGGCAGAGGGCATAAAGGTGGATCCTAAGAAAGTTGAGTCAGTTCAGAACTGGCTTAGACCTACTTCACCTACGTAGATCCAGAGTTTCCTGCTAACGTATGCAAGTGTAACCATTGAAACTGTTTATAGTTTCGTAGTTTAATCTTAAGTTAGTCTATTCTAAATTGTTTATTTGTTACATTGGAATACTCAACTTACTTTTAAGCTCTTTTCTCACAAATAACAGATTTTTTAATTTATAAATAAGAACAAGATTTTAGTTTTGTTAAATTTCTTATAGTTTAACAAAATTCTACATTGGTTAAATAGATTTTTTATTAAAGTTTAAAAAATATTTATATTTGTTGGAAGAAAATTTGTTAAATTAAAGAGACAAGTTATTAGAATTTTTAATACTTTAAATTTCTTGCCCAACTATTTGGAAAGAAAAAGGAGCACTTTTTAAATTGTTCATTTTATAATAGCGTAACAAAGGTAAAAAAAAGAGTAAATAAATCCCACTAGGTGTGCTGAGTGTCATTCTTATAATATTGTGACTCAATCTGCTTGTAAGATATTCTAGGTCTGCCACTGACTACCAAGTAGTGTTCTGGTCCAAGATTCTAATGGAAGAGAATTAAGAGACTGTTGAATATGAATGGAGGTTTATGTATTGCAATGTCAATGTATGTTTGCAGATGGGACATTCCTGCCAAGAATAATGGAGTACTTAACTAATCAAATAAAACAATAAGAACCAAGGTATACACAAGAGTAGAAATCCAGTGGACCTATTCGGCCATCATGAGTCCTAGAGGTTTACCCAGGCAACCGGATATGATGGGTAGGATAGGGGCCCTACTCAAAAAACATTAAATGTTGGACAACTAGCACAAGGCCAGGCTCAAACACAACACAGTCTTTCTATCACAGCTACATGGGATACAATAGCTAAGAAAGATAAAGAAAATTCTGACTATGGGAAGAACAATGCAACGAACAAGATAAACACTACAAATGGATTTAATCCATTGGTTGGTGACAGTGAGGCACAAAAATTTAGGTTTCTTGAGTGTAAAGATTGGGCCTAACTCAACCCCAAAAGTTATCTCATGATCACCAAACTATTTTCCAACCAATGTGGGACTCAAACCCACTATAACACTAAGCATGAAGAGGGTTAATTTAGTAGGGTTGCCAAAGATCCTCCTAGTCCTACCGTTTCCCGATGAATGTGATAAGTTAGAATTTAAGGGGATTAAATAAACATCTATAAGACGAAGGGATTGAGGGATTTTATTATGAAAAATGAACTACTTTTACTTGCAGTAGTAGAGCTTATAGTAGAGCATATATCAGATTAGTAACGTTGCTCCTAGATGGAGGTCGTGCACGCACTATGATAGTAATGGAAGAGGAAGAATTTGGATAATATGGGATCCAAATATTATAAAATTTAGGCCAAGAGTCACTCATTTTCAGTTTATCTATGGGAGTGTATGTGTGAAGTTCAAATTTACTGTAATTTATTAAAAAAACATACTATATATGGAAGATAGAATTAATAAAAATCTAGTGCAGGAAACTGAAGTTAGAGACTTAGAGATTTCAAAGGGCAATTGTTTAACACGGACATGACTGAGATCAAGAATATAGAAAGATTATATACATGGGCTATATATATATATATATATATATATATATATATATATATATATATATATATATATATATATATATATATATGGGCACTGGTGAATATAGAATGGATGATGAAGTTCCCATATTTGGATGTGCTAGTTGTGGATCCTTTTTTTAGTTATTCCCATTTATGTAGAGAATCAATAGATATTTGAAAAAGGTCCTAACTTTCATATTCTTTAACTACTTAGCTGATCATTCAGAGTTTTTTACAGTGTCAAAAACTTGGTGAAAAATACCAGTGACTGAACACACTTGGTCAGAATATATGCCAAATTGAAGAAGGTTTAATAGAAGATAAAGAAGACCAATTTATATCAAGCAAATAATGTAGAAATCAGAATGAAGTAACTAAGACATCAGTAAAGGAAATTCAGAAGAAGATGATAACAATTAACCAACACCGGGAATTATTTAAGAAGGAGAAAGATTTAAATATTGAACTAGAAAGGTGGTCACTTATTGAGAAAAGTATTAAGAAATGGAAGTCAAGAAATAAATGGCTCAAGTTAAATGACTCAAACATAGCTTATATTTATGTATATGTTAAGAGCAGGTTAACACATAATAAAATAAGGAGTTTAGTCACTAATAGTGGGAAAGTGGTCCAAATCGATGATTTAATTATTGCTATGGTAACAAATGTTTACAAAAACATTATTTAGGAGTACAAATTAGCAATTGCCTGCTATCCATCCTGGAATCATTAGGAGCTCCAACTTCAGATGATAGAACTTGTCACAAAGCAAGAAGTGTTTTCTACCTTATCTGAAACTAATGATTTAAGGGCCCCTGGGAATGATGATCTCAATACTGTCTTCTACAAGAATGGCTTATATTTTTCATTGAGGTAACTAAAGCTATTTTGAATTTCTTTAGAACCAATCAGTTGTATATATGTTCATAAATTGCACTTCAATTATCCTAATCCTTTAAGTGTAGAATCCTTCTACAATCAAACAATTTAGGCTTATTTATTGTTGTAATATCCTCTATAAAATTATTCTCCAAAATCTTGGCAAAGAGACTATAATGTGCAATGAATGTACTAGATAGTACGCAGTCAGCTTTTGTACCTGGAAAAGTCATCTATGATAATATAATCCTACGTCATGAACTTGTAAAGGATAATGGAAGGAAAGGAGAGTCCCTCATGTGTATGTTAAAAGTGGATATGCAAAAAGTGTATGATTAAGTAGAATGACCTTTTTTTAAAACTAAGAGCGGACTAGCCTCAATATTCCTACCATTTTGTTAACTAGGTGATGATATGTGTGAACAATATAACTTACTCTATCATCATCAATGGTAAGCCCACCCCTCATTTCCTAGATAAGAAAGGATTAAGACAAGGGGATCCTTATCTTTTTTTCTTCTTTCCCTAGCCGCATAATACCTCAACAGAATGCTAAAATGCCTGAAGTATGATTCAGATTTTAACTACCATCCTAAATGTGCTAAGCTGGGAATAATACAGTTGGGCTTTGTAAATGATCTCTTATTATTTAACAGAGATGATGCGATATTAGTGAAGCTACTTTATGAGTATTTCAGTAAATTTTCAATGGCTTTTTGTCATGAACCAAAACAACTGTTGTGATGACGCCTATCGCGGAACTAGGAAAGCCACTACTTAACCATTTCAACATAGTGAAAAACTTGAAAATTTTAAGAAAAACAGTTAATATTGATGAAACGCTTTTAAAAAAAAGAACATAAATAAATTCATAATGTAATACAACTCTCTCCCAAAACGGGGGTGTCACTGAGTACATTAGCATCTATGCCAGTAACAGTCTACTAAAATGTCCAAAGAATAAGAACTGAAACGCAAATAAAGATAATGAAGGAGAGCCAAGGCCTGCGAACGCCATGCAGCTACCTCGATAATCTCCGGGATCAGCTGCTAAAATATCAACACCCACTATGATCGGGAATACCTGGATCTGCACACGAAGTGCAGGGTTTACCGTGAGTACAACCAACTCAGTAAGTAACAATACTAACAATTATAGTTCATTTCCAGGCATTTACGCACCTGAGGAGCTAGGGCTCGCACCTGTGCGCCTGCTTATGCGGAAAAATTAGCGCTTCCGTGCAAACTATTTAATCCTAGCTACCTCTGCACCTGCGAGGAAAAATATTGTACCTGCGAACTCTGTTGATCTCCCTCACTTTCGCCCTGCGGTCCTCCGGCCGCATCTGCGGTATCGCACCTACGGCCAAAACCCTCGCAGGTGCAATCCCACCAGTAGAGTCCAAACTTCAGCAGTCCCTCAAATCAAACTCCAAGTCCGTTAATCACCCGGAATGAACCTAAGGCCCCCGGGACCTTAAGCAAACATACCAACAAGTCTTATATCCAAATACGAACTTAGTCGAACCATCAAATCATCTCAAACAACATAAAAAACACCACATGGATTCAAGCCTAATGAGCTTTGAATTTCCTAAATTCTACGACGCCGAATCCTATCAAATCAGGTCTGATTGACCTCAAATTTTGCACACAAATCACAAATGACACCACAAACCTACTACAACTTTTGAAATCAGAATCTGACCCCGATATCGAAAAGTCCACTCCCAGTCAAACTTTCCAAAATTTCAACTTTCGCTATTTCAAGCCTAATTCTACTACGGATTCCAAAATTGCTATTCGGACACGCTCCTAAGTCTCGAATCACCCAATAGAGCTAACGAAACCATCAAAATTCAAATCCCGAGGTCGTTTACACATAAGTCGACATCCGGTCGACTTTTCCAACTTATGCTTTCAATTAAGTGACTAAGTGTCTCAACTCACTCTGAATTCTCTCCGGACCCGAACCAACTAACATAATAAGTCATAAAACAACAGTGAAGTACAAAAATGAGAAGAAAAGGGGGAACGAGGCTACAACTCTCGAAACAACCGGCCGAGCCGTTGCATTCTCCCCCTCTTAAACAAACGTTCGTCCTCGAACGGGTCTAGAAACATACCTGGAGTCACAAATAGGTGTGGATATCTGCTTCACATCTCCCTTTCGGTCTCCCAAGTAGTCTCCTCAACCGGCTGATCTCTCCACTGCACCTTTACTGAAGCTATATCCTTTAACCTCAACTTCCGAACCTACCGACCCAGGATAGCCACCGACTCCACATCATAAGTCAAATCGCCATCCAACTGAACCGTTATGAAATACAAAGCATGATATGGGTAACCAACATACTTTCGGAGCATGGAAACATGAAATACTAGATGCACACTCGACAAGCTAGGTGGCAAGGCAAGCTTGTAAGTCACCTCCCCAATCCTCTGAAGTACCTCAAATGGCCTAATGAACCGAGGGCTCAACTTGACCTTCTTCCCGAACCGCATAGCACCCTTCATGGGTGAAACCTTCAGCAGAACCTTCTCCCCAACCATGTAAGACACATCACAGACCTTCCTTTGGCATAACTCTTCTATCTGGACTACGCCGTGCGAACGCTCTTGAATCAATTTAACCTTGTCCAATGCATCCTGAACCAAGTCTGTACCCAAAAGTCTAGCCTCACCGAGCTCAAACCAATCTACCGGAGATCTACAATGTCTCCCATACAAAGCCTCATACGGGGCCATTTGGATGCTAACCTGATAACTGTTGTTGTAATCAAACTCAGCGAGTGGCAGAAACTAGTCCGATGAACCCCCAAAATCACTGACACTCGCACGTCACATATCTTCAAATATCTTAATAATGTGCTCGGACTACCCGTTCGTCTGAGGGTGAAATGTTGTACTCAACTCCACTTGAGTGCTCAATTCGCACTGCACGGCTCTCTAAAACTGCGATGTGAACTGCGTGTCTCAGTCTGAAATGATTGAAATTGGCACACCGTGAAGGCTAACAATCTCTCTAATGTAAATCTCAGCCAGCCGCTCTGAAGAATAAGTAGTGCCCACTAGAATGAAGTGCGCGGACTTGGTCAGCCGATCCACGATCACCCAAATAGCATCGAACTTCCTCGAAGCCCGTGGGAGCCCAACTACGAAATCCATGGTGATCCGCTCCCACTTCCACTATAGAATCTCTATCCTTTGAAGCAAGCCACCAGGTCTCTGATGCTCATACTTCACTTGCTGACAGTTAAGGCACCAATATACAAACCCCTAGATGTCCTTCATTATCCTCCTCCACTAGTAGTGCTGCCTCAAGTCCTGATACATCTTTGCGGCACCCAGATGAATGGAATACCCAAACTGTGGGCCTCCTCAAGAACTAACTCACGTAGCCCATCCACATTGGGCATACAAATCCGACCCTACATCCTCAATACCCCATCTGCAATAGTCACATCCCTGGCGTCATCGTGCTAAACCCTGTCCTTAAGGACAAGCAAGTTAGGGTCATCATACCGGCGCTCTCTAATACGATCAAATAAGGAAGACCGAGAAAACACACGAGCGAGAACTTGACTGGGCTCCGAAATATCCAATCTCACGAATCGGTTGTCTAAATTATGAACATCAACTGCAAGAGGTCTCTCTCTAACGGAAAGAAAAGAAAGACTACCCATACTTATTGCCTTCCTACTCAAGGCATCAGCCACCACATTGGCCTTCCCTGGATGATACAGAATAGTGATGTCATAGTCTTTTAGCAACTCCAACCATATCCGCTGCCTAAAATTGAGATCCTTTTGTTTGAACAAGTGTTGGAGGCTCCTATGATCTGTAAACACCTCACATGACACACCATAGAGATAGTGTCTCCAAATCTTCAACGCATGAACAATGGCAGCCAATGCTAAATCATGACAGGGTAGTTCTTCTCATGGGGCTTCAACTGGCACGATCCATAAGAAATCCTTCTACCCTCCTGCATCAAAACAGACTAAATATCTATCCGAGAAGCATTACTGTACACTATATAAGAACCAAAAGTTAATGGTAGAACTAGAATTGGAGTTGTGGTCAAAGCAGTCTTGAGCTTCTGAAAGTTATCCTCACACTCATCCGACCACCTGAAAGGAGCACCCTTTCAGGTCAATTTGGTCAAGGGTGATGCAATAGATGAGAAACCTTCCACGAAACGACGGTAATAACCAGCCAAACCAAGAAAGCTCTGAATCTTCGTAGCTGAGGACGGTTTGGGCCAACTCTGAGCCGCCTCTATC
Organism: Nicotiana paniculata; assembly: GCA_005239505.1. Taxonomy (NCBI): domain Eukaryota; kingdom Viridiplantae; phylum Streptophyta; class Magnoliopsida; order Solanales; family Solanaceae; genus Nicotiana; species Nicotiana paniculata. The sequence continues at coordinate 18,290 of ML305535.1, read as the reverse complement.
TTCTTCGGATCCACCTGAATACCCTTCATGGACACCACGTGCCCCAAGAGTTCCACTGAACTGATCCAAAACTCACACTTGAAGAACTTTGCATAAAGCTTCTCATCCCTCAACCGCTGCAACACAATCCTCAGATGCTGGGCATGCTTCTCCTGGCTACGAGAGTACACCAGGATATTATCAATGAATACAATAACAAATGAGTCAAGATAAGGTTGAAATACACTATTCATGAGATGCATGAATGTTGCTGGGGCGTTGGTCATTCCAAAACATATCACAAGGAACTCATAATGGCCATAGCGGGTCCTGAAAGCTGTCTTAAGAATATCTGAGTCCCGAATCTTCTAATGTTGACACCCTGACCTCAAATCAATCTTGGAGAACACCCTCGCTCTCTGAAGTTGGTCAAATAGATCATCAATACGTGGAAAAGGATACTTGTTCTTGATTGTGATTTTGTTCAACTGCCTATAATCAATTCACATTCTCATAGTACCATTTTTTTTTTCACAAACAGGGCAGGTGCACCCCAAGGTGACATGCTAGGCCTAATAAATCCCTTATCAAGGAGTTCCTGAAGCTGCTCCTTCAATTCCTACAACTCAGTTGTTGCCATACGATATGGTGGAATAGAAATGGGCAACGTGCCTGCACCAAATCAATACCAAAGTAAATATCCTTGTCAGGCGGCATGCCCGCCAGGCCTACAAGAAAAACATTTGAAAAATCTTGTACCACCGGAACAGAATCAATAGTAGGGGTCTATGTACTAACATCCCTCACAAAGGCCAAATAAGACAGACAATCCTTCTTAACCATCCGACGAGCCTTTAAGTATGAAATCACTCTACTGGGAACATAGTCTATAGAGTCGCTCCACTCAACCCTCGGCAACCCCGACATCGCCAATGTCACGGTCTTAGCGTGACAATCTAGAACTGCATGAGATAGAGACAACCAATCCATACCCAAGATCATGTCAAAATCAACCATACTTAGCAACAAGATATCCACTCTAGTCTCCAGACTCCCAATAGTCACCATACATGACCGATATACACGGTTCACAATAATAGTATCGTTCACCGGCGTAGATACATGAACAATTGAAACTATAGATTCACGGGCATATCCAGATAATGAGCAAAATACGAGGACACATATGAATAAGTGGAACTAGGGTCAAATAATACAGAGACATCCATGTGGAAAACTGAGACATACATGTGATCACCGCATCTGAAGCAATGGCATCTGGTCTGGCGGGAAGAGCATAGCATCGGCCCTGGCCGCCACCTGATCGGCCTCCCCCTCTAGGGCGATCCCTAGTTGATTGAGCCTTACCACGAGCTGGCTAGGCGGGTGGTGAAGCTGCTGGTGCTGGAGCCATCGGCCGAGAACTCTGTTGTGGAGTCCCACTCAACAACCTAGGGAAATCTCTCTTAATATGACCAAAATCTACGCACTCGAAACAACCCATCCTCTGATGGAACTGCTGCTCCTGATACCCCGAGTAACTACCCGTAGAAACCTGAGAGGATGAGGCATGGTGAGAACTCTGGCGCTAATAGTGCACTGAATGAACACTGGCCTGAGCGAGCACTGTAAGAACCGTGGCTAACTGATGCACCACGATGAGCTGGTAAGTTGTCTGAGCATGCTTGTAAGGACGACCCCTAACATGGTGGAACTGACCCTCGATAGTAGCACCACTAAAACCACCTGAACTGCGAGGCTTTTTGGCCTCCCTCTCTACCCGCGCCTAGTTGCAGACCATCTCTATGTGTTGAGCAATGTCGACTACCTCATCAAAAGTGGCATCGGATACCCTCTCTCGAGTCATAAGCAACCACGACTGATATGTGAGGTTGTCAATAAACCTCATGATACTTTCCCTATCAGTGGGAACCAACCAAATTTCATGACGGGCCAACTCAGAAAACTTCATCTCATACTACGTCACAAACATATCATCCTGACGTAACTGCTCGAACTATCTACGCAGCTCCTCTTTGTGAAACTGTGACACGAACTTCTCCAAGAAGAGAACAGAGAACTTCTGCCAAGTGAGTGGTGATGCACCGACCGGGCTACGCCTCTCATAAACCTCCCACCATCAGAATGCAGTCCTAGAGAACTGAAAAGTAATGAACGAGACTCCACTGGTCTCCAGAATACCCGATATCCGAAGCATCCGCTCACACTTATCCAGAAAGCCCTGAGCATCCTCTGACACAACACCGCTAAATGATGGAGGTCGAAGTCTCTCAAATATATCAAGTCTCTTCTGCTCATCCTCAGCCATAACAGGGACCACCGGGGCCTGAGCAGCTGCAGCCGGCTGGACTGGTAGGGCCCTCGATGTCTGGAGTCCCTATATCAATTGCTCTGGTATACGGTCGGCGGGAGTCTGGGCACCTCCCCCGGCCTGAGAAGTGGTTGCTGCGGTCAGAACAGAGACCACATGAGCAAGACTAGTAGACACGGTCATAATCTGAGCTAAGGACTCCTGAAGTCCTGGAATTACAATGAGCACGGGTGGTTCCTAAGCTGGTCCCACAAGCTCATCCACAACTGGAACCTGCTCCTGAACTGGGGCAACTGGTGGATCTGCAGGTGCTGCCTTAGCTGTTGTGCGAGTTGCACATCTTCCCCTACCGCGACCTCTACCAAAACCTCGGCCTCTTGCAGCCCTCACTGGTGGTTGTCCATCATGTCCAGTAGTATGCGTCCTCACCATCTGTGAGAGAATAGAACAACAAAAGTTTAGTTACCACAATCAAAAAATTTGCACGACAAGAATTCAAGCATGTAAAGTTTCCTAAGGGTTCGGCAACCTCTCAAAGATAAGTACAAACGTCTCCATACCGATCCGAAAGAATCTACTAAACCTGCTCATGACTCATGAGACCTATGTAACCTAGCTCTGATACCAACTTGTCATGACCCAAAACAACCGTCGTGATGGCTCATATCATGGAACTAGACAAGCCACTACTTAACCATTTCAACATAGTGAAAACTTGAACATTTTAAGAAAAACAGTTAATATTGATGAAACCCTTTTTTTTTTTCAAAAACCAACAGAAATAAATCCACAACGTAATACAAATCTCTCCCATAACCAAGGTGTCACTGAGTACATGAGCATCTATGCCAGAAATAGTCTACTACAATATCTAAGGAATAAGAATTGAACTGCACATAAAGATAATGAAAGAGAGTCAAGGCCTGCAAACTTCATGCAGCTACCTCGATAATCTCCGGGATCAGCTGCTCAAATATCAACACCCGCTATGACCGGGAACACCTGGATCTGCACACGAAGTGCAGGGTTTAGCGTGAGTACAACCAACTCAGTAAGTAACAGTACTAAATAAAGACTGAAGATAGTGACGATCTACACAATTATAGTTCATTTCAAGTAGTTTCAACAGGGAAAAATAGGCATGCTCTCTATTCCAGCAAATTAAGTCAAATTAGTTACAAAGCCAAATTTAGGTAAAAATCGGATATCATATCTTTTAGAAGTTTCAACAGTAATATATGGCAGTTATATGCAACAACAATAAAAGAAAATGCAGCCTCTCAATGTAACAGTCACTCGGACTACCTCAATAACTCATCACTCGACACTCAGCCCTCAATACTCGCACTCAATAGGTACCTGCACTCACTGGGGGTGTACAGACTCCGGAGGGGATCCTACAGCCCAAGCGCTATAATCTGCACGGACAATTCACGTGCTATAGTATCGTATCAAGATCCGCACGGACAACTCACATGCTACAGTATCATATTAGAATCCTCAATAATCAAGGAAAGTCATCTCAAAACAGAATAGATATAATATATCAACAAGGAATAACAAAGACTGAGGTATAATATGCAAGTAATACTACGACTGACTACAAGTAACAATAAGCAGGAAGATTCAATAGGTATCACGACCATTGTGGATCTCTGCAACATCAACACATATCCTAAGCATGATTTTCTAACATGATTCACTGTAAAATTTCTATAATGCAGGAAGGGAACGCCCGTCACCTAGCATGCACGTCACTGCCAAAATAATCATATAATACAAAATTCGGGGTTTCATACCCTCAGAATCAGATTTAGAACTGTTATTTACCTTAATACGGGAAAAAGTCTATTCCAAAATGCCTTTGCCTCTCAAATCAGTTTCCAAACGTCCCAAATCTAGCCACAAGCAGTACAATACAATTAATATAGGCTGAAGGGATCAATTCTACAAGAAAAATACAAATTTTGTAAGCCAATATTCGAATTCATCTTAAACCCAGACCCCGGTCCCACGTCTTGTAATCCGAAAAAGTCACAAAACCCGAAAGCACATTCACTCACGAGTCTAACCATATCAAATTTGCTAATATCCGACACCAAATGGTCCTTCAAATCCCCAAAATTCACTCTCCAAATCCCTAGCCTCAAACCCCCAAATTTCACCTAAAAAATACACCAAATAGGTAGAAAATCAGTTGGAAAACATCATTATTCAAGAAAAATGAATACAAGAAGCTTACCTCATTAATATCTTCAAAAACTATCACAAAAAACTCCAAAGTCCGAGCTCAAAATGATGAAAAATGGCCAAAAATCTTGTGAGATATGGTGGCACATGAGTTGTCCATGCGACCCTTGATATGATATTATAGCACATGAGTTGTCCGTGCAGCACGTGAGTTGTCCGTGCAGCATGTGAGTTGTCCGTGTAGATTAGCGCTTGGGTTGTTGGAGCCCCTCTGGAGTCTGAACACCCCCAGTGAGCGCAGGTACCTATTGAGCGTGTACATTGAGGCTGAGGGTTGAGTGACAATGCATGTGAGGTAACACCTATTTCATTGTTGCAGCATTTAGCTGATATTTGTCTTGCTGGAATTAGTGATTATAAAATTGATCTTTTACTCATGTTTCCTCTTAACTGCGAAGATTATCAACTGAATTATTCTGCATAGCTCGTTACTGCTACTCAATTCCCTATTTATTGTTGTTACTTGCTAAGTCGGTTGTACTCATACTACACCATGCTCTACATGTTCAGATCCAATTGTGTCTGAGCACGGTGATTGTTGAGTCTATGCCAGTTTGAGTTTCGAAGACTGCAAGGTAGCTACCAGCGTCCGCAGGACCTTGTTACTCCTTCTACATTTCCTTCCATTTTGTACTGACATTTAGATATTTGCTGTAACAGTTTTAAATACTTAGACGCCCATGACTTGGTGACACCCTGATGTTTGGGGCTCGTTTTCCGCACTTTGTTTCAAATTTGAGTTTAACTTTGATTTTATGAAAATTCCTGATATGTAAAGCTTTACTTTAATTTTATATTTAATTTGGTAGTATTTTGGGAAGGTCGGCTTGCCTAGTACCACGATAGGCGCCATCACGACAGGATTTAGTTTTGGGTCGTGACAAGTTGGTATCGGAGCCTAGGTTACATAGGTCTCACGAGTCATGAGTGGGTTAGTAGAGTCTTGCTGATCGGTACAGAGACCCCTATACTTATCTTCGAGAGGCTGCAGAACCCTTAGGAAATTTTTCACATTCTTGGATTCTTGTCGTGTGAATCTGTTTATTCCGGTAACTGAAAATCTATTGTTTCATTCTCTCATAGATGGTGAGGACTCGTGCTACAGGTCAAGAGGGACATCCACTAGTACCACCAGCCAGGGCGGCGAGAGGCCGAGGCCGCGGTAGAGGTCGTGGTAGGGGCAGAGACACCGCCCATGCAGCAGCTGGAGCAGTACCTGCAGATCCCCCAGTTGTTCCAGATCAGGACCAAGTCCCCGTGGCAGATGTTCCAGCAGGACCAGCTCAAGCACTACCTGTGCCTATTATGATTCTTGGCCTTCAGGAGGCCCTAGCTCATATTCTATCAGTATGTACTGGTCTTTCTCAGGCGGTCTCTGTTTCAATGACTACAACCACTTCTCAGGCCGGGGGAGGCACTCAAACTCCAGCCGCCCGCACACCTGAGCAGTTGTTCAGGGACTCCAGACACCGGGGGCACTACCAGCCCAACCGGTTGCAGTTGCTCAGGATTTTGTAGTTCTTGCTATGCCTGAGGGATGATCAACATAAGTTAGAGAGGTTTCGAAGACTCCAGCCTCCACCTTTCAGTGGCCCTGAGAAAGAGGATGCTCAGGATTTCTGGGACAAGTGTCAGAGGATACTCCGTACAACTGGTATTATGGAGACTTGTGGGGTCTCATTCACTACTTTTTAGTTTTCTGGGGCTGCACTCCGATGGTGGGAGACTTACGAGAGGCGTAGGCCTGTTGGCACAGCACCCCTCACTTGGCAGCAGTTCTCCGTGGTCTTTTTGGAGAAGTTTATGCCTCAGTCCCGCAGAGAGGAGCTGCGCAGATAGTTTGAGCAGCTTCACCAGGGGGATATGTTAGTGACGCTGTATGAGATGCGATTCTTGGAGTTGGCCCATCATGATGTTTGTTGGTTCCCACAGGGCCGGGAGAGGATCATTAGGTTTATAGATGGTCTCAATTTTCAGCTACGATTTCTTATGACCAGAGAGAGGATATCAGGTGCTACTTTTGATGAGGTTGTCAACATTGCTCGACAGATTGAGATGGTTCACGGTCAAGAGAGGGTCGAGAGGGAGGGAAAGAGGCCTCGTGGTCAGGGTAGATTCAACGGTGCTCCTTTTGGGGGTCAGTTCCATCATGGTAGAGGTCGTCATTTCAAACAGGCTCAGACAGCTCGGCCATTTCACCATGGTGCAACATCTGGCCTTAGTTCTCACAGTCATCAGCAGGGCCAATCATCATTCAGTGCACTACCAGCACAGAATTCTCATCATGCCCCATCCGTTTAGGTATCTCTGGGTAGTTCTTTTGGGCATCAGGAGCATCAGTTTTGTCAGGTGAGGGGTTGCTTCGAGTGCGGGGAGTTTGGTCACATTATGAGAAATTTCCCTAAGCTATTGGGTGGGACTCTACATCGAAGTACTCGGCCGATGGCACCAGCACCAGTTCCTCCACCACCCACCCAGTCAGCTAGGGGTGGATCCCAACCAGCGAGGGGTCGAGCTCAGTCAAATAAGGGTCGCCCAAGAGGGGAAGGCAGATCAGGGGTGGCCAGGCCCGTTTCTATGCCCTCCCAGGCAGACCAGATGATATTGCTTCATATGCTGTGATTACATGTATTGTCTCAATCTCTCACAAAGATGCCTCTGTATTATTTGACCCTAGTTCCACGTATTCATATGTCTCCTCGTATTTCGCCCATTTTCTAGATATTCCCCATAAGTCTTTAGTTTCATCTGTTCATGTATCTACTCCTGTGGGCTAAACTATTATTGTAGACCGCGTGTATCGGTCATTTGTGGTGAGTATTGGGGGTCTGGAGACTCGAGTAGACCTTTTGCTGCTCAGTATGGTTGACTTCGATGTTATATTGGGTATGGACTGGTTATCTCCATGCCATGCTATTCTAGATTGTCACGCTAAGACCGTGACATTAGCGATGTCGGGACTTCTGAGGGTGGACTGGAGTGGTTCTGTAACTATGTACCTAGTAGGGTGATTTCATACTTGAAGGCTCAGCGGATGGTTGAGAAGGGTTGTCTATCCTATTTGGCTTTGTGAGGGACGTTATTGCAGAGACTCCTGCCATTGATTATGTTCCAGTAGTACGAGACTTTATGGATGTGTTTCCTGCAGACCTGTTGGGCATGCTGCCCGACAGGGATATTGATTTCGGTATTGATTTGGTGTTGGGAACTCATCCCATTTCTATCTCACTGTATCGTATGTCACCAGCGGAGTTGAAAGAACAACTTCAGGAACTGCTTGATAAGGGGTTTATTCAGCCTAGTGTGTCACTTTGGGGTGCACCCGTTTTATTTGTGAAGAAGAAGGATGGTTACATGAGGATGTGCATTGGTTACAGGAAGTTTAACAAGGTCACAGTCAAGAACAAGTATCCTTTGCCTCGTATTGATGATTTGTTTGACCATCTTCAGGGAGCTGGGGTGTTCTCCAATATTGATTTGAGGTTCGCTTATTTCCAGCTAAAGATTCGGGATTCGTATATTCTTAAGACAACTTTCAGGACCTTATGTCCATTATGATTTATTGGTGATGTCCTTTGGGCTTACCAATGCCCCAGCAGCGTTCATGCATTTAATGAACAGTGTATTCCAGCCTATTTGGATTCATTCGTTATTGTATTCATTGATAACATCCTGGTGTACTCTCGTAGCTAGGAGGAGTATGCTCAGCACTTGAGAATTTCCCACATAAAGGAGGAGGAAAAAAATATCTTTAGGCACTATGCGCACACAAATTTAGATGGATAAGAACATTGAAAAGAGTACGTAAACACACTTACTCTGTTTTCTCTATAGAATTTTTATGGTTTGCTGGCATAACATGAAGTAATCATCCTTTAAAAGATTGGATTGTCGAGCTCTGTTAATGGCCTAATGCCCTGGAGGAAAACAATAGAAAGGATGTAAAAAAATTTTGATAGCAGATCCTACAGTGGCCTTTACTGGTGGCAAAAGTAATCATAGTAGAACCGTAGTCTCTTTATTTGTGTATTTCACCAACACCAGCAACTATATTCAATCCTACGAAAAAGAGCACATGCTCGCTTATTTCAAATGAATTGGTGATTAATTGTCAATATGTTAGACAGAGGTTATATTTTAATATTCTAACAACCTCTACTTCGAAACCAATTTTTAACTTGATCACATGACTTGTGAAATTCAGTTTCGACTCAAACATAATCAACTCAGAGACTATATTTCTTTATTTGTTCTAGCTCCATCTTGAGAACCGTGATCACAATAGTATAAAGCAGATGTAAACAACTCCTAAGTCGAAATTATGAACAATTTGACTATAATCAACTGATGTTGATTATAAAAGTTTTACTTCCATACAAAATAAGTCTCCATTAGTGAAAATCGAAACTTCACAAGTTTACAAGGTGCATAGGCAACAGATCCAATCTCAAAGCTTCACCATCTAGAAATAAGTATTATATTACACATATAGTCAGGCCAAAATTATGATAAATTGCCTTGCTGTTTCATTTTAGATAAAAAAAAAGGCATGTAAATCATTTTTTTCAAGCTCTAATGTTGGAAAAAAGTAAGCTGAAAGGTAACAAAAATAGTTGACAAAACATAAATTCATTACTAACCTTTCAATAATTTTGTTCACAAAGCCCTTCTCTATTCTCATTGAGTTCTTCTTAATACCATTGACCGCTAAAAAATGACACAAAATAATCAATAAATACATGTATGTGCAAAATCAATTAACAAAAGAGAGAAAGCTCAAGAACTCTACAACAACTTTCAATATATTTGGGTTTCTTAACTGTGGGGGTCAGAGAACGTCCATTGAGGCAATTTGGACAGGAACAACAGATTTGACACCAATATTAAAAAGAGAGTGTGAATTGCATAATCAATTAATGAAAAAATCCAAAGACGCAGGTAATTCAAGAATAGCCATTAGAAGTTTATGTATCTTCTAGAGTCAGTGAAGACACGACAAATATCGCGTATAGAATTTGAAGATAAAGATGCAAATCCTCAAAAAAATACTGCTTACATGTTCGTCAACAATGCAGAATCACTAGAACCAAATACTCAAATCAAAATTGAGAGAGAAAGAAGAGGATAGAGTTATGGAAGAGTGAAACAGTTTCTAGAATGTGTAATTACAGAGGAAAAAGGAAACTTATATATTCTTGCCCCAAGTTTGACCCAATTATACATCAAAATTTCTGGCTCTAATAGAAATGCCTTCTAAACATAAGAACTGTAAATCACCACAATTTCAATTTTAGTTTGTCCAATTCAAATCTTTATTTGTATGCATTGAACAAAAATTTTGTTTTTTGCACTTCGATTCATATGAACAGAGCTGACTTAACTTCTTATAACCCGCCACAAATTAAAGAAAAATCAATACATTTTAACACAAAATACAAAAAAAAAATATAACGGACAAACTATTCATGGAAGAAACCAAAGATAAAGAAGACAATATTTCACCAAATAATACTGACCTGAAAATATAACGGCAACAAATGCACAAAAAGGACCGACACCTGAGACGACGAAGAATGGATCCCATCTCTCACACCCTCTGCTTCACAAAAAAAGTGAATGATGGTAAAGTAAAAAATAGCTACTTGATAGTAGCCTATATTATGAAATGTAGATGCTATTTATGCTCTAAGTCAACCATGCTTTATTGATGTTTTAAGTGCTAAATGATAACAAAATGCTCTAATTAAGGTTTTGTGCTTTGCAGGACTTAATTCAGAGTTGGAAGATAATATGGAGTGTTTTTGAGTCAAATATGTAGATACGAGGCCAAACGAGAAAAGTCCAGATGAAAACGAGCAAGAAAAGCTAGAAAGACTAGGCAACTGTCCACCGCAACCACGGTCGGACCGCGGATGGAACGCGGTGGATGAAGGAGAAAAACAGAATTGGCGTAATCCACTGCGGTCGCGCCACGGTTGGCTCGTGGCCGCGGGCGACCTGGAGATAGCCAGAAAAACTTAGGGAATTAAGTGCAAAACGTGGGAAACTTATCCTAACCCTATATAAACTCGCCCAAGTCAAGGTTAAGCTTGTTTTAGACTTATTTTGGAGGCAAGAACAAGTGGGAGAAAGATCAAGACACCATTAGAGTTTTCATTCTTCTTCTTTTATCATTATTTTGAGAATCGTGAATTATTTTATTACTTTATCTTGTTTTATTATGAGTAGCTAAACTTTTAGTCTAAGGTTTTGATGAAACCTGTTGAAGGATGAAACTCTTGCTATGTTAATATAGATTTGCCAAGTTTAATCTCTATTTGTTCAACTACGTTCTTTTTGTAGTTAATTGAAAAGATCCTCAATTAGATGTGCCTATTTAGCATGTATTACTCGGGAGAGAGTGCATATTTAGGTAGTTTTTGAACATCATCACTCCCGACGTATGTGAGGAATCAATAACCTAGGGTTTAAAGGTGGGATTAGGGATAACAAAATCTTGGGTGTGATCTAAGTGAGTTGTAATAAAATCCAGCTAGCGTAACTTGGGAGAGTATGTCTAGTAAATTGTCGTAATTACTCGGGAGTGATTTGCGGTAGGAAGAGTGCTCATGATCGATAGAGATGATTATGCGAATTTATATAAAACATAGCAGGAGGGTGTTCCGTTAATAGGGGAAATCATAACCTTAGATCCTTCTTATTATTGTTTACAACACATTCTTAGTTAGCTCTTTGTTAATCTAGTTTCATAAAGTAATAATTAGTATAAAAACAACCAATTGTTATTCAAAATATCTTGGAAATTGAGTACGTGGAATTGAGTGTGTCTGATAACTGTAATTGGTAGGTTAATTCCCTGTGGGATTCGACTCTGGGCTTAATACTCAGAATATATTGACAACGATTGTTTAGTCCTTTTTATAAGGCATAGTTGGGCGTGATAAAATTTTGGCGTTGTTGCCGGGGAATTAGCGATGTTATCAATTAACAGTTGAAAGAAGTACAAAAATACTTAGTGTAGTTAATTTTCTTTACTTTCAATCAATACATTGAATTTTAACGTTTGCAAAATTGGTGGTTACAGGTGTATTCCTAGAAACTCATCGAGAACTGGGGAACTATTTGAAGCATTATCAGATCCCGAGAAAGTTTTCAAGGCCTTGAATCGGGCCAACCGGAAAAGCAAACAACAAAACTCAACTGAACAACTTGAACCAGACATGGACGATCTGGTGAACAACAGAAATATTGGGGATGGCGTGGAAGACCCAAATGCACAGGTAGTGGAGCCTCTTGTGCCAGGCTGCTTTATATGATTGGGCATAACCCATGGCAGACAATTTGGCCACATCGATAGTAGTCCCGCAGAAACAGGCAGATTCATTCCAAATCACAAACAATATGCTGCATATGTTGCAAAACAAGGGACTATTCTCGGGGTCATACATTGAAGATCCCCAACAACACTTGAAGAATTTCCTGTCAATATGCCAAACACAAAGACAGCACAACGTGACTCCGGAAGCAATAAAGATGTTGTTTCCATTCTCTGTGACAGGAGCAACCCAGACTTGGCTAAATTCACTCCCCATCAATTCCATAAATACTTGGGAGGAGTTGGTCAAGCAATTTGTGAACAAATTTCATCCACCCAACAAGAATGCTCAACAAATTGATGAGATCTTGAGCTTTAGACAAAAACCAACAGAAACATTGCAAGAGACCTGGGAAATATTTAAAGGGTTGTTGGTTGTACGTCCACACCATGGTATTCCTCAGCAGATGTTGGGCCAGAGATTTTATCTGGCAGATAATGTAAAAGCTAATGTTGATGCTTCAGCTGTTGGTGCATTCCTGAGTAAAACGTTCAAAGAGAGCAAGATCTTGCTCGACAAGACGTCCCAGAACTCAGGGTGGACAAACAGAAACGCACCCATCACTCATGCGGTCCACTCAGTGGCGTAGATCCAACAAACTGTCTTGCTGAAGATATGGCCACATTAATGACACAAATGAGCATCCTCACCAAAAAGGTGGAAGAGTCAGGTCAGAAACAACAGGTGCATATAGTTGATACAACTAATGGAGGCTTTTGTACATCTTGCATCAGTCAGCCAGTTGGTAACCAGTGAAGCGCAAAGGGGGATCACCAACACTATCCTGAAGACATGAATTATGTGTCCAACTATGGGGTTTAGAGACCAGGTGGTCAGAATTGGGGGCAGCAGAATCAGCAATACATGCCAGCCCGGCAGCAACATAATCACGGTAACATGTGGTCCATGCGACCATAGGGTAATATGGCACCTTACCAAAGGCCACAGGGCTATCACAACCAGAATTAGCAGCAGGGGTATCATCCACCTCAACAGCAACATAATGGGAGACAGGAAGACGGGTTCGCTAGGCTTGAGGCAATGATGCAGCAGGTGATTGGGTCTAATGCAAAAATAAGTGAAAGAGTAGATTCACACGAGTCAGCTATCAAAAATATTGAGGTCCAAATGGGTCAGATTTCTATGTCACTGAATCATCGTCCTCATGGGACGTTACCTGCAGACACTCAGGTAAATCTAAAAGATCATGGCCCGAAGCAGCTGATGGCAGTGAGTCTACGTAATGGTAGAGGCCTGGATTTGGAGCAAGAGAGGACTCGAGAAAGCAGACACGTTGAGACACTTGTGCAATGCCCATTGAGCTAGATGACTCAGCAGGATTGACTGAGGTGACAGTGCAGCATGTACAGGAAGATGCGAACAAAAAAATGAGGCTGAGAAAGAAGCTGAGACAACACATGAACTGGTAATGGAGGCAACGCCTGAAAAAGAGAAAGCCCGAATCACAGGGAAGAAGAAACCTCCAGCACCATTCCCACAGAGAATAACCAAATATCAAAAAGATGAGAAGTACAATAAGTTCTTGGACATGTTGAAGCAAATTCAGGTAAATATTCCATTGATTGATGCCTTAAAAGAAATTCCTGTCTATGCAAAAATGATGAAGGACTTGATGTCCCGCAAGTTCGATTTCCAAGACTTGGCCACAGTGACTCTAACTCAGACATGCAGTGTTGTTGTAATAAGACCCATTACTGAGAAATTGTCAGACCCAGGGAGTTTCACAATTCCCTGCACCATAGGTAACTTTGCTTTTGCCAAGGCACTATGTGATTTAGGGGGAAGCATAAATCTTATGCCCCTAGCTATCTATAAAAGGCTTGGGATTGGACGAGCTAGACCCACGTCGATGTTGTTGCAGCTGGTTGACATAACTGTAAAGAGGCCCTCAGGTATTCTTGATGACGTGTTGGTACAGGTAGGGAAATTTGTGTTCCCTGCAGACTTAGTAATTTTGGACTGTTGGGTGGATGAAGAAATTCCCATAATATTGGGGAGGCCATTCTTAGCCACGGAGCGAGCTCTGATTGACTGCGAAATTGGAGAACTCAAGATGAGGTTAAATGACGAAGAGATAACGTTCAACGTGAGGAAATCTATAAGGCGACCAAGTGAATTCGCCAATTGTTCTTTAATTGATGCCGTGGATGAAATCCTGGAAGAGGATGATGAGACCTTAAACATTGAGGACCCTCTATCTGCATGTCTGATGAGTTTAGATGAGGTGAATGGTGAAGAATTGGCGGAATGGGTGCTTGATCTTGAGGGCAAAGGTTTTTGGAAGAGATCACTCGAATTCGAGCCCCTACACTTAGATAAAAGGGGAAGTCCTCCAGCCAAGCCATCCATAGAAGAACCACCAAAGCTGGAGTTGAAGCCACTACCCTCCCATCTCAGGTATGCATTCTTAGGACCTAACTCCATATTACCTGTTATTATCTCATCTATTTTTTTATGTGCAGGCAAAACAACTTTTGCAGGTACTAACAGAGTGCAAGACTGCCATTGGGTGGATCATGGCAGATATTAAGGGGATCAACCCGGAATTTTTTATGCATAAAATTCTGCTGGAAGATGGGCACAAACCTTCCAGAGAACTCCAAAGAAGGCTGAACCCCAACATGAAGGAAGTGGTGAAGAAAGAAGTCATTAAGTGGTTAGATGCGAGAATCACCTTCCCCATCTCTAGCAGTAACTGGGTTAGCCCAGTGCAATGTGTTCCTAAGAAGGGTGGAATTACGGTGGTGAAAAATGATAAAATTAACTGATCTCTACACGAACTGCCACAAGCTGGAGAATTTGCATGGATTACAGGAAGCTCAACTTAGCCACCTGGCAAGACCACTTCCCACTTCCCTTCATTGATCAGAGGCTTGACAGACTGGCAGGGAGGTCCCACTTCTATTTTCTGGATGGGTACACAACATACAATCAGATCTCTATCGCACCAAAGGACAGAGAGAAGACCTTATTCACATGCCTTTATGGGATATTTTATTTACGGAGGATGCCCTTTGGCCTATGCAACACACCCGCCACATTCCAAGGTGAATGATGGCCATATTCACAGACATGATAGAAGACATAATGGAGGTGTTCATGGATGATTTCTCAGTGGTGGGAAACTCATTCGATGAGTGCCTTAAAAATCTGACCGGAGTTTTGAAAAGGTGCATTGAGACTAACCTGGTACTTAATTGGGAAAGGTGTCATTTCATGGTACAAGAAGGTATAGTCTTGGGACACCTAGTATCAAGCAAGGGCATTGAAGTGGATCGTGCGAAAGTTGATGTGATAGCAAAGCTTCCACCTCCCACATCAGTCAAAGTGTTGACCCAAGTCACTGCAAAGTTTTGAAGATTGACAAATGTCTGACCAGTTGAACCAGGTCCATCAAAGCATACACAATTGACCTGGCACGTTGGCACACAAACCTTACATGCATAGGAGATGAATGTGATTGTGAAGTATCAATGAACAAGGAGAGTGTCTTCTAATGCGAAAAGGTTGCAAATTGATAAGAAAATAGAAGTTGAATTCAGCAAGGATAGTAACGAAGGAAGGAAGTTGAGTTTAATACGAATTCGTTCTCCTAGGTAGAGTTGTACCAGAACTGAATGACAAACTCAACAACTGACTTTATAAATAATTGAAGTATTCTTGCTTGAATCAAGAACGCACAAGTGCAGAAGTGAATCAAGAGCTGAAAGCAAAATTCCCAGATATTTTGCAAGCAAAATTACTGTGCGACACAAAGGCTACAGACCAGCTAGAAGAACCAGTTCCATCTGTTTATCATTGAGCCTAGTTGGTTGTAGTAGGAGTTTTAATATTGTATCTTTTCAGCTTTCATAGAAGCAATTATAATAGGTACGCGTTGTTCAAGTTAGAGTTAACTTGAATCTTGTAGAAATTAGCTAGGGGCTAGTTACTACAAAGGGAAAGCTATTCCTAGGATTACAAAAGAGTTTATTTTGTAAGTCCGTTTGGCTCAGATTTTTAGTGAAGAGTTTAAGCAAATCCTACTGAGGAGTAGGTCGTGGTTTTCAACTTTTGAGCCAGGTATTTTCCACGTAAAAATCTTTGTGTTTTTACTTTACTGATTTTATTATTCCGCAAAAGTAATAGTTGGAACACCAAGAAGAACCAGGTTCTTCTAGAGAGACAACACTCGAAAATTGGGTACCACACAAAGTAACCTATATTCTTGTGTGGTGTTGACATCTAAAACATCAATTGGTATCAGAGCAGGTTATCCTTAAAAGTCTAACACCTTGGAGAAGATCAAGATGAGTGCACCACCTGGAAACTGGGAAGGTCAATCAACTACAAGGCCACCACTCTTCAATGGCCAGCATTACTCTTGGTGGAAAAACATGATGAAGGACCACCTGATTGGAGAAGACTATGAACTCTGGGACATAGTCACCGATGGTCCTCTAGCTACTATGATGAAGACTGTTGAAGGTATAGATGTACCAAAGACTAGAGCTGAATGCACTGCTGAGGATCTGAAGAAATGGGAGAAGAATGCAAAGGCCAAAAAGTGGCTAGTGTGTGGAATAGGTCCAGACGAGTATAACAAAATCCAAATCTGCACCACTGCCAAAGAGATCTGGGATACCTTGCAAGTAGCCCATGAAGGAACACCTCAGGTAAAAAGGTCAAGAGGTACTCTATTATACTCTCAGTATGAAAACTTCACTATGAAAGAAGGAGAGACTATCCAAGAGATGTACACAAGGTTCACAACCTTGACTAATGAACTGAAATCTCTTGGAAGAGTCATTCTTGAAGAGGACAGGGTTGAGAAGATTCTGACAAGGGTCTTGCCTATTTCCTGTGAAAGCAAAATCACTGCTATCCAGGAATCCAAAAATATGGCAACCTTGAGATTGGATGAGCTGATTGGAAACCTCACTGCCTATGAACTCAGAAGGAAGACAATGAAGATGGATGGTCCAAAGAAGGAGAGGAGTCTAGCACTAGAAATCACTGAGGGAGTAGATTTGGAGAATGATGAGATGGCCATGATCACCAAATAATTCAGAAACTTTCTCATGAGGAAGAAGGGAATCTCTAGAGGAGGAAATTACAACCAAGCAAAAGCTCCAGAAAGGCCAACCAACGAGGGATGCTACAAATGTGTTAAGACTGACCATCTCATAAAAAACTGTCCTCAGTGGGAAGTAGAATGGAAAAAGGAGAGATATGAAAGAAGGAACAGGAAGAAGGAACATGTCCAACCCAGGAAAACCACAACAAAGGCTATGGTTGCTGCTTGGGAGGAAAGTTCAGATGATGAATCAGAAGATGGAGAGACTGAATATCAGGCGCTCATGAAAATTGGAGAATCTGATGAGGAATCACATGAAGAACCAGAGGTAAGTATCTCCCATCTTAAAAACAAAGTAAAGTTCCTATCTAAGGAGAAACTCTCTGAGTTGCTACTTGATTTCATAGATGATTCTGAGGAAACAACCAAAGAGAAGGATCAACTATCTAAAGAATGTGCAATGCTAAAAGCAAAGTGCATGAACCTGGAAATCAGAGTCAGTGAATCTGAAAAGAAAAACACTGACTTGTTGAACCAGGTTCATCCACTTGAAACTGAGATTCTAGAACTAAAATCTGAAAACTTAAAGCTAAAGCTAGGATCCAGTAAAAAGGTTGTTGATTATTCTCATATCATGTTAGAAGAAAACGTGGGAAAACTAAAAGATAAGATGTATGCCAAGGATGAACAGATAAGAACTCTTAACGAAGAACTTGACAAAGTAAAACATGAATTAGATCGAACTTGTAAATGGAATAAATCCTCTAATTCCCTGATATGGCTTCAAAATAATCATAGTAGAAACCGAAGAGGGATTGGCTTTGGAAGTCAATTTCCCAAGTTGGATCCCAAAAGCAAGTATCTCACTCTCCCTGAAAATAAAATCTGAACCCATTGTGGTAAGACTGGCCACTACAAATATGAGTGTACTGCAAAAGTGCAGGCCTGTCGAAAAAATGAGAGGTTTGTAAAAAGNACTAACCCCTGATTCTTTTGTAGGTTCAAGTGAGAGGAGGCAGCCAAATTTGGTATTTGGATAGTGGCTGCTCAAAGCATATGACTGGGAACATGGAACAGTTCCTTTCACTTGAAAGTCTCAAAGGAGGAAATGTCTCCTTTGGAAACAGAAAGAAAGGTGAAATTATTGGGGTTGATAAGGTAGGTAAGGATGATACACGATCCATTGAACATGTGTATCTAATAGATGGCTTGTAATATAGCCTGATCAGTGTATCACAACTGTGTGACAGAGGTAACCTGGTTGCTTTTACTTCCA